>JAGKTI010012339.1:9443-24795 GCA_018397915.1 Birgus latro | reverse complement strand
CCCCCCCCCCACTGTATCCAGAATCGCAGCGTAAGCATGTTCCCAGGCTTGCGGGCAGAACTAGAACCGCATGTCCGGGCAGTCGCAGGGCTGATATCAGAGAGGCTACACCTATATTTCTGTGCTCCTTATTAAAAGACGTTAATACTTACTCCACAACTTTCCTTCAACCATCAAGAGAGGGGTGTTACATTTTTGGTGGCAGCGGTGGGAGGTATACAGTGAGGGAGGCATAATACATACACGTACACATATAAGGGGAATGGTACAGTCTCCCCAGATTGACTTATGATGTAGTTGGTCTTGGATAGTAATGTACGGTAGGCTTTGACCGTATGAGGGGAAGAGGAACAGGGTGGAGTCAGGCTTTTCATCAAATGTGCTCCCCTTTTCTTACCAGTACCTTTCAGCCTGTCTTCACCTCACTGTTGCATCTTTCTCCCTGTACTGTCAGTGATTATTTTAATGGCCACTACTCATCTAAACTATCTGTTTCATTCTTCCTCCATTACAGCAGGGCACATAGCACTGGCCTGGCAACATACAGTCATTTTCTTCTTCTTCTTCTTTTTTTTATTTTTTATTTTTTATTTTTTTTCTCTCTCCAAGACATAAAATGATTTGGTGGTGGGATGAGGGTGTAGAAGTTGCATTTAAGGAGAAAAGAAGGCTTTTACAGTAATGAAAGAAGGGTGGTAACAAAGATGAATATTTGGCTGCCAAGCATAGGGCTAGAAAAGAGGTTTACAGGGCAAAGTCTGAGTCACAGAGACTTTTACTCCATAACCTAAATTGTGTGGAAAGGAAGAATATGGTATTTAAGGTGGTAAATCAGATGAAGAGGGAGAATAGGGATATCAAGGGTTAGCAGTGTTTGAAGAATGATGGAGGAAGGGTAGTGGTGAACAGTAGGGATATTAAAGATGCATGGAGAGAGCATTACAGCCAGTTGTTGAATGAGGAGTTTGACTGGCACAAGGAAGGTTTGAAGCCAGCAGATCCAGTGTTTGGCCCTCGGCCTTTGATGCTGCTACTGTGAGCGGGGCAGTGGGGAAGGCAGCAGGTGTGTTTGGGTTGACTGCTGAAATGTTGAAAGCATCAAGAGATATAGGAATGAGGTCAGTCACTGACCTGATAAATACAAATATATATAAGTGTGTTCTCCTAGGTGATTGGCTGAAGAGTGTAATTGTAAATTTGTACAAAGGGAAGAGTGATGCCCTGGAGCTTGTAGACCATATATGAAGGTAATGGAGAGAGTTCTGGAGTGCATGATAGAGAAAGAGTGAATATTGATGAGATGCACTTTGGGTTGAAGCCAGGCAAAGGGACCACTGATGCTATATTCAGTTTGTGACAGCTTCAGGAAAAATATGTAGGAAAGAAGAGGAAACTGTACTTTTCTTTTATTGATTTGGAAAAGGTCTTTGACAGAGTCCCTAGAGAGGTGGTTAAGTGGGCAGTGAGAAAGCTTGGGATTGAGGAGTGGCTGATTAGGGTGGTTATGGCCATGTATGTTGGTGCTTGCACTCAGGTAAGAGTGAATGGAGATTTGATTGATGCATTTTCTGTGAATGTTGGTGTGCACCAGGGGTCAGTTTTGAGCTCCTTGTTGTTTATCATGGTACTTGAAGCCCTCTCACTTGACTTCAGAAATGGACTCCTCTGGGATATGTTGTATGCTGATGATTTGGTGTTGATTGCAGAGGAAAGATTTAGGAAGAGGAAAGATGGTATGGGGCACAAGGGCTTAAGAGTAAATGCAGATAAAACAAAAGTAATGGTATCTGTGGCTGGTGGCAGTACTGCTAAAGAAGAGGGAGAATGGCCATGAGCGATTTGCCACAAGGGCATGGGAAGTAATTCCATCTTGTGCAGTGTCTGTGGTAAGTGGGTGCATGAGAGATGTAGTGGTGTTAGACGAAGACTGCAAGATAATGCTGATTTCATGTGTGCAGTGTGTCAGGGAGAGCAGATGGAGATTGTCAGGCATGAGTGGCTAGAGAGGTTACAGGACAGGGGTTCAACTGAAATAAGAACTGAATATACTAAGAGCAAGAAGCACGTAAAGAGACTAGTGAAGAGGAAAAAGGAGGAGGTAAACGATGATCTAGGAAGAAAAATTAATGCAAATTACTCTGATAATAAGAAGTTATTCTGGAAAGAGGTTCAGAAATGTAGCAGTGACAGTGGAAAGTATTTTTACTTTGTACTTCACTCACTCGATGTAGTGCTGCTCTCGGGTGTCTGCCCTTTCCTCTCCTCCCTCCTTTTTTCCTTCAATCCTCTTCTGTCTTTCTTTCCTTCACTCTTTCCTTGTCCTTCAGCATACGGGTGACTTTACACTCCTTCTTCTGTCTCTTTCCTTCATTTTTTCCTCATCCTTCTGCCTGTGGATGATTCTACACTGAGTGACAAGCCAGATGGTTTCCTGTACACCAGGAAACCATTTACTATGCTGGGTGGTAACCATATAACCAAATTTTGGCACCTGGTCAGTGTGAAGAATGTAAGTGGTAGATTATTAACCCATGGGGATGAAGTAAGGACCAGATGGAAAGAATATTTTGAAAGCCAGATGAATGGGAATAGATAGAGCAGAACTGCTGTAAACATGATTGGTTTTGGGGGTGTGCAGAGAAGGAATGCAGTGCCAGGAAACATGACACTCGCACTGGTGAAGAACGCTGTGAAGTGGCTGAAAAATGGGAAGCAGCTGGGGTTGATGAGGTGTTTGCAGAGATGGTTAAATGTAGTGGAGAGAGCAGAATGAAGTGCTTGTTGGAGATATGTAAGAAGGCTTGGATGAGTGAAACAGTGCCAGTAGAGTGGAGAAAGGCTGTGATTGTACCCCTGTACAGAAATAAAGGTGAGCAAAGTGAGTGCAAGAATCATTATGGCATAAGTTTATTGAGTGTTGTAGGGAAGGTATATGGAAGAATTATTAAAGAGAAAGTAAGTGAGAGAGAAAATCCTAGTGAGTGATGAACAGGGTGGTTTTAGGAGCTGCAGAGGATGTGTGGATCAAATATTTGCAGTGAGACAGATAGTGGAGAAGGCTTGTGAGAAAGACTATAAGGTTTTATGGCATTCATGGATCTGGAAAAAGCATACAGCAGAGTAGACAGAGAAGGATTGTGGAAGGTATTGGATCCGTACAGTGTAGATGGTAAGCTGCTAGGTGCCATCAGGAGTTTTCATGATGGTAGTGAGGCATGTGTTAGGGTAAATGGACATCTAAGTGAATGGTTCACAATCAGTGTGGGCTTGCAGCACGGTTGTGTGATCTCCTCATGGGTGTTCAGTACAAATATATGGCTGGAGTGATGAGAGAAGTAAAAACACAAGTATTGGAGAGAGGGATGGCATTGGTAGTGAATGGTGATGGATGGAATATCTGCAATTTGTTGTATGCTGATGATGCAGTGCTACTTGCAGATACCTGACAAGAGCTTGGTAGACTAGTGCAGAGTTTTGTAGATGTCTGTGACCATCGTTTCTTGAGAGTAAATGTAGAAAAGAGTAAAGCAATGGTAATCGAAAGAGCAGGTGATGCCCAGTGTGATGTTACAGTGAATGGAGAGAGACTGGAATTGGTGAGAGAGTTCAAATACCTGGGTACAGTGATAGAAAAGAGAGGAAAATATGCAAAAGAAGTGGAAAGTAGAGTGACACAAGGAAGAAAAGTACCTGGTGCTATGAAGGCCTTGATAAGAAATAGAAGCTTGAGTGTTGCAGCTGCACAAGGCTTACATTAGGGAGTGTTAGTGCCATGTTTAACATATGGATGTGAGACTATGGTGTGGCATGAAAATGAAAAGTCAAGAGTGAGAGCAGTGGAGATGGGAGTGCTGAGGAATGTATGAGGAGTGCAGAGAGTGGATTGGATACGAAATAATGTGATTCGTGAAAGATGTGCAGTGAGGAAGTCTGTGGACACCAGAATAGAAGAGAGCGTACTGAGTTGGTATGGTCATGCAGAGAGAATGGATAACAATAGAGTGGTGAAAAAGGTATATCTGACTGAAATTGAAGGAGGGAGGAGGCAAGGTAGGCCAAGGAGAAGGTGGAGGGAGTTGTTGGATGAGTGTGTGAGGAAGAGAGGTATGGAAGTCGGTGAGGCAAGGAGACTGACAAGAGATCGATCTGGCTGGATGAATGTTGTGAGAAGAAGTGCATGATCAGGGATTTGGCACCCCTTTTTAACGTGACAGCATTCAGATTGAGGTACATTTATGTGAAGCTACAGAATGTGGTGAAAGTTTTTTTGGCATATCAGATAGAGCCAGGATTCTGGGGGTTTGAATGATGAGTGAATGGAAGCGTGGCCCATTGGATTGGGCAAACTTGGGCTGTCTGGACGTTGCTACTCTCACTCTGCCCTAGGCTGAGAAAGGAGGTCCTGATGATGATGAATGATGATGATGGTGAAAGGATTGAACTTGCTGGTGAGTCTCTTGAGTGTGTGGAAGAGATTTGTTATTTGGGAGACATGTTATGTGCTGAAGGTAGGGCTAGGGTGAGAAGTGGTTGGAAGAAATTCAGGGAGCTGTTGCCTCTCCTGACGTTAAGAGGGCTCTCCTTCCATGCCAAGGGATCTTTGTATGCAGCATTTGTAAGGAGTGTATTGCTGTATGGTAGTGAGACCTGGGCAGCAAAGGAATAGGATATTTGTGGGATCAGGCATATAGAAATGACAGTGATTAGGTGGATGTGTGGTGCGTTCCTGAATACGAGGCTGGAGGGAGCTAGGTTGACGATGGAAGAGTTGAGGAGTAGGATGGGACTGGAGTGTATTGTTGTCGTGATGAGAGGTAGATTGAGTTGGTTTGAGGTATGTGGAGAGGATGGGGGATGATAATTGGGGGGCAGATAGTGAGAAGTGTTAATGTTAGGGGTAGGGTTGCAAGAGGTAGACCGAAAAAGACCTGGGACGAGGTCATTTAGTGTGACCTCAGGGATAAGGGACTGATTAGGGAAGCTGCCAGAGATCGAGCAGCATGGAGATCCACCTTTAGGTGACCAAGGCTGATGCATGCAAGCATGTTGGAGCCTTCAAAAAACAAATGAATGAAGGTTGTCATTAGGATATGTTAAACAAAAGCTATTAACCTGAGATTTTTTTATCCACTTTTATAATTTTTAGAAGAGTTCGTTTCATTTCGTTTTTGAAGGCTCCAACATGCTTGCATGTGTCGGCCTTGGTCACCTAATGGCGGCTTTCTATGCTGCTCGCCTCCCTGTTCAATCCCTTATCCCTGAGGTCACACTTAATGACCTCATTCCATGTCTTTCTCAGTCTACCCCTCCCAACCCCTCCCCCAATATTAACACCTCTCACCTTCTGCACCCAACTATCATCCCCCATCCTATCCACATGTCCAAACCACCTCAGCCTACTTCTCCTCATCACAACACCAATACACTCCAGTCCCATCCTACCTCTCAACTCTTCCATCGTAAACCCAGCCCCCCCAAGGCCTTGCACACAGGGATGCACTGCACATCCACCTAATCATTGTCATTTCTGTACGTTTAAGCCTGTGAATATCCTCTTCCTTTACTGCCTAGGTCTCCCTACCATACAGCATCACACTCCTAACACATGCTGCATACAAAGACCCCTTAGCACATAAGGAGAATAGAATTTAATTTTTAGAACATCAGTTTGTAGCAAGATGTGATATGATAGAAAGCGTCAGGAAAAGTACATGCAGGTGGTTTGATCATGTGGAGTGGATGGAGAGCGAGAGACTAACAAGGAGTGTGTGTGTGAGTGAGGTGGGGGGAGAAAGAAGGGGTGGGAGGAGGAGGCCAAGGATGAGGTAGGTAAAGGGATGGAGTTGAGAGGTATATGAGAGAGGGGAGTGTGAGCTAGGAGGAGGGCAGCAAAATGGTGGGGGACAGGGTGACATGGAGGCGATTTGTTTGTGGCCACCCCTTACAGGATTAAGGCATCTGGCAATAGGTAGATAGATAGATAGAAATATCTATGTAATGAAGGTTTATGTCATCTTGATCTAAACTTTTAACAAGACAATGTAAGGATTCAAATGAACTGTTGTACAAGTACACCGAGTCTGATAAATGTCTACTATATGTATAGTTTGTTCACCTTATCTTGGCAGAGAGTTTCATCATTTTGCACCTTGTTTCCCTTAATTCAGTGGCAGAATATGACAGTACTATGGTTCTGCATCCTTTCCATAGCACATCCTGTGCACTTCCTTGTGACAAGCTCCATGTTCTAGCATTAATCTTTTGCTACACATCAAAATTCGAGTAGGACAGATGGTATTTTTATTCAAGCTGAAATGGATGGAAACACATGGTAGCCAATTCTTAGTGTTCTTATTTGGTAGACAGTTGGCTGGAAGAGTATGTTCTAGAACTGAGATTGGTATGAATGGATTAATAGCATACTGATTAGATTAATCTCTTCACTATAATTATATAATTTCTTTTTCATTGCTGCTACTACCAGATGGTTATATTCAACTTAGAAAGGACTGTTAGTAACAAAAGGAATTATGAAGACTATATTTAACTCATTGTGTATGACCGGTCTATCATAGGTGAAGGAAAATCGTTTGTTGGTATAGAAACTTGTTCTAACCACCCTAGATGAAATTTCAGGACATGACTTACAGCATGTCCATTGGATTGGGCAAATCTGGGCTGTCTGGACACTACTACTCCTCACCCTGCTCTAGGGTGGGAAAGGAGGTCCAGATGATGATGATGATGACTTACAGCAGTTGATGGATGTCATTGGAAATTAGAATATTGAAGCAGCTTTTATTTTGTTGTTATATATTTATTTTTTAAGTTCATGGCTATAGCCTGCTGTGCATTCATGATGAAAGACTATAAAGCAGATTACTACAGTTATGTATAATATTTATACTAGTGCTATGTTAAAGTAATGTTCATTATTTTTCATTGTATATTATGTATGTTTCAGGTGCTTGATCTAAGTATGCTGTACACTTGATCAAAAAAGTATCTTTACGCATGTAATTAATGTTTTCACAATGATTGTTGTTACTGTTAGTGTTTTCTGCCTAAGGCAAGTAATTCTTTGATAGTTTCTTTCACATATTACATGAACATGTTTTATGAGTTGTTGAAAATAATGGAAGGCATTTGCTTAAATGAAAAACAGCTGGAGAACTTTTTCAAATAGCTCGTCCTCAGTTTCAAAATGTAACAGCTATGTCATAAAGATTCTTTTCTGATCATGTGTACATATAACTTGGATAATCAGTACAATATACCTGTGTGTATAAACCATATTTTTCCTAAATTGTACACCTAAAGTCACATGAAATTGTAACTTTTCTTTTCTATCCTCTTTCCAGAAATATGTGTAGAATTGTGGTGGGAGTCATGTATATAAGAAGGGGTCAAGGATAAATGATTTCTGTTTACAGAAATTGTTTTTTATTGTCATTTACATTAAACATATAGGAAGAACTGCATTTGTAGCAGTACTGTCATTGATATGCATCTCTACCACTATAACTCTGAAAATACAAGGTAAAAGTATGGTTGACCTCATCAGTGGGTTATCACCGAACTCAATACAGAAGAAAATAAAGGAGAACTTTGCTAATGCAGAATGACTGGGGCTCTGGCTTTTCTGAAACATTGAATTTGCTGAATTATTTAATGTACTGTACAGCATCCCCCACATATAAATCTGCATTATTACCAAAAATTCATGGTATGGTCAAGTTACAAGCACACTTTCCCAACTCTGAACTGTCATATACAGTAAGTGGTTCCATTGTTATTTGAAAGGAAAGTATTATTGTTGAATGAGAAATGAGCTTTGTACACTTACACTTTTCTTTTACTTGAAGTCAGTATCATTGTATTAGCACTTTTAACATTTTCCTTATTGCTTAAGTCAGCTAAATGTTTACTTGGAACTTTCTCTTATTATCTTTTAATTAATCCTTTCTTTTTTTCTTTCTTTCTTTCTTTTTTTTTTTAACTCATACCACTACACTTTCCTTGCAAGTTTTTTAATTTTCAATTTCTGCCTGTTTTGGCATCTCATCATTAATTCAGCAAATTAAGGCTGATGCTGAAAAATTTTGAGGTACAGTATTTTGTTTTGGTTAAAAGTATCCAAATTTGGTAAAATTTTAAAATAACATAAAAGTATCTAAATTTGGTAAAATTTTAAAATAACATATACTGCAATATTGAACTTTTACTTATTTCCCCCCACCCTCATACAGATGAGACTGTAATATGTTTGGTCATCTAGGGGATACAGATCAGTTTATGTTCAAAGGAAAGTAATTTATTATAACAAAGAGAGAATGTTGGCAATGGTCTTTTTAGAATCTGTATTCATTGCATATCTGTATCAGTCTGTATGAGGTCCACTGCAGGACTAAACTTTCTCGTCAGAGGGAGAACGATAACTAAGATGAACTCTTCCTCATGATGGCCATGTATGACTTAGAAAAAAGTTTCAGTAGGGAGGGCAGTGTGTGTGTGTATGAAAGCTGAAGTGTTGCAGTGGCACTGTTTGTATGTGTCAATCTGTATTGTAATCAGTACGAACTGACAGAGGGCATACATATGCTACCATATAAAAGGGCTTAATACCAGCACCCATTTCATATGTGTGCCACAGGTGGATTAGACTCTAGGTTTATATTCTCTTCAGCTTGGAGGATTTCTAGCACCTCTTCCTTAATTATATATTTTGCATATTACAGCATAGAACTGAATGCTATTTATATTGGCATATATTATATAAATAACATACAAGAATATTTTAATGTACCATTTACAGAAATATGCTGATAAGGAAGAGGTGCTAGGAAACCTCCATATTCACCAAGAATATGAGGCCTAGATTTAGGTTACCACAAATTGGAAGGCAAATGCAATAACCACCAAGCCACTGTGACTTCCATTTCAGTCATGCAAATGCAATTAGTACACAGTATAATAGTTTGTATTTTTTTTTTAAGTTTATGTACAAAATATTGCATATTTGTTCAAAGAAACTTTGATGGCAGCTGATGGTGAGTTTTGTGTTTGTGATAAAGTAAGCTATGGATAGGTTAACACAAAAGTTGTTTGATTTTAGCTGTGTGCCAAATCTGTATGAACCTCATGAATCTAGATGACACCCTTTTTAGTTTATTTTACTGCTGTCAGACAATATTTTTTATCTTAGAAATGTCTCGCATTGTAAGGGTTTGAAATATCTGTCATAAGCTGAACACAGTTATCAGGAAATGACAGACTGTGAAACTGATGTCACCCAGACTGAAAGGTTAATGTATGGTATAAGTGAGTGAAAGTTACTGGTGGCCCCTCACTGATGTGAGGCTTGGTAACAATGAGAGATTAAGCTGACCTCTCCCACTGCAGAAAGTTAACACAGCAATATCCATTCTGTACCTTTGTATTTTTTATTTTTTATCTGTAGTACCATGCTACTGTATAGAGTGTATTTTTTTTTTAAGTTAAATGCCTCTGATATTATATGAAGACTGGTACTCTTTATGTAAAGAGGGATTTAGAAGTAGTGTTACACAAGGAAATACTGGGTTATGTGCAGCCATAGATGCTGTAAGTCCCATGATGCTCAGAAACCTGTTACATCACTAGAGAAACATCTGCACAAGTGCATGAACATTGATAGCAACCATAATGAATAGGTGCTGTGACTGTTCACCACTGCCATTACACAGTACCACATGCTATTTCCCCATGTTCCTGACAGTTGAAGCACTGTATATCATCATCATCATTCTAGAATATTTGATCTAAAAAATAAACTGTTATTTTTACAATATGTAAATGTGACTAATTTGAACTTAATGCCCAGTTTAATACATTTACAGGTATATTTTTCAAGTACTGTATAATCAGTTGGTGTGCATATTTAAATCCGCAGTAAAATCACTCATTTTTTTATCTTTATATATTAAACCCTGTAATGGTATTTATCACAATAGGTATAAATGTACAGTAATGTTTATGCAGTTTTGAGGCACAGTATGTGCATGTTACTTACAGTAGGTATGTGGCTCCAACACTGGGTGAGCATCACAAATATTAATCACAGATACATTGTTGATACAAGCTTCATGTGTCATCTCTTTTTCTGCAGATATATTCTGCAAGTTTTATTGCCCGAAATAATGAAAATATTTATATTTTGCAATCATGATTTGAAAAGCTGAAATCATATTTTAAATATTCTTCCAATAAATAGTGACAGATGAGTCAACATGAGCCAATACTGAACTCTGGTGATTTCAGCACCTAGAATCAACCCACCAGGATCCTCACAGTAATGCTGTTAGCTGACAGACTGAATAATACAGTAGGTAACACTAAGAGACTGCTAGACTGATCTGCAGGGAGAACTAGAATTGAGCATAAGGGTGAGTGTGAAGACCCTGAAAGTTGTTAGTTCTAGGGCTGACACCCCTGTAGTAAGGGTTGAGGCTGAGACCATTCACAGTTTGAGGAACTTCATAAGGGACTCATAGATAAGTCGAGGATCAGCAGTGCCGTCAGCTGTGTACCGAACACCATTGACATCACCTGTCGTGTGGTCTACAACACCATACTCTCCAATGATAAAGCCATCAGGTGTCTTCTCTTCTAGGCGAAAGCGACTTAGATTGTGCTCCTCTACCACATACCCAACAGTACTATTGGCATCTGCTCCTTCAGCTCCAACAGTAGCATCCACAAGTGTCAGTCCTACACTGCTGCCTTTATCTCCATTCATTTCTGCCCTTCCTTGACTTTGTGGTATAGTTCCATGTGGGGCCAGGCCATGAGGATGAAGCCCTCCAGGAATCAACCCTTGTGGTGCCACACCTTCTGGTGCTGTACCAAAAGGAGCCAGTCCCTCTGGAGCCTGACCAAATGGTGAGAGACCCTGGGGTGCTTTGCCTTGCTGAGCCTCAGGAGACCCCACAGGTGGTAGTCTGGGTTGTGTGGTAGCTGCTGCAGACTGCTGAGGAACACTGGGAGCTGATCCTGCTGTCAGAGTTTCTTTTTGACGACCTGCTTGAGCTTTGGGGTTTTTTAGCTGACTTGCAGAGCTCATACCTTCATGAGGTTTGATGGGTGTTTGAGCTGAATTAGCAGGAGGGTCAGCAGCTACAGTACCTGTCACCTCAACCACTGAGGTCTGAACTTCTAACGCCCTGCTGTGACCGCGCCGTACTTGTAGCTGCTCTACAACACCCTGGGACAATCCCTCAACTGCAGCCAGGGATTCACTTTCCTGTTCAGATCCTGTGGTTGTGTTGGCTGTTTTACTGGTATTAGATATAGTAGGGTTGGGTGTAGTGGATATAGTACTGGTGTGTAATGTGGTGGTTGAAACTGTGTTGGGAACATGAGTGGTTGTGGCTACAGTATTAGGGTTAGTTGAGGAAGCAGAGGTAGTAGGTTTATTAGTGATGGCAGAAGCTGTAGTTGTTGTAGGTGTAGGTGTATTTGAGGTTGTAGATGAACTTGTGGTAGGTGTAGTAGTTGTAGCAGAAGGTACAGTTGTGACTAAAGTTGTAGGAACAGAAGTAGTGGTGGATCTAGCTGTAATGCTTTTGGTTCGACGAGAGGGAGAGACAAGGAGCGGATCTGGTCTGTGCCTCCTGTCACTCCTAGTGGTAGTGGTGCTTGAGGCTGCTGACTCCAGATCTACTATTAGTGGGTCACTAAGCAAATAACTTGAAGTAAGTCGATCAGATTCTTCTGCATGTACAGTTTTGCTTGTATGCTGGTTATCCATGTGGGTCACATTGCTTTGTTCTGAAGTTACTGATTTTCCCCTATCTTGATCTGAATTAGGTCTTATTGGAGATACTATCCTTAAATTAGAAGCACTAGAAGAAGAAGACAAAGTTTTATTGAGAGCAGGAAGAAGATTTGCCTCTGAAGTGGGAGAAGATGGAGTGGATGTCGTAGTGGTTGTAATTGGACTTGTTGAAGCTTGAGAAGAACCAATTTCAGAAACAGGAGATACAGTAGTCGTGAAAGAAGCTGAAGAATTATCAACTGGACCTGTCTTCAGAGCCTCCACACTAACTTTCACTACTACTGATGAGGAAGAGGTACTACCCAGTATCTTTTTAAGACTGTTTTCATTATCAGCTCCTCTCCCAGTCACCCTGGGCTTTGAGGCTGGAGTGGTATAGCGAAAAGTGCGTGGGCCATTGCTCCTGGGAGGCTTGGGCTTGTGGTGTGCCTTATTTCTGTTGCTGCGTGATTGTATCTCTTGCAACTGGATTTTGACTGGAGACTGAGTTGTAGGGTTTGGAGAATATGTTGGTAGTGGTTGTGGCTTGTTATTTTGCTGGACTTCATCTTGTGAATGTTGTTGGTTACTAGATATGGTTTCATTACTACTGTTATCTGTATGTGAATTATCTTCTGCCTGAGTTTTTAAAGGAAGAGGAGCTGTAATTGTCTGAGATTCTGTGGTAAGTGGTAACTTGATGCTAAGAGGTGGTAACTTTGTAGTAACTGACTGTGATGTGATAGTGTCTGCTGGTAGTTTGGTAGTAGCTTTTGATGGATCAGCACTGTCTGGGGATGATGACTTTGTGGTGGCTGGTGATACCTTCCTGTCATGGATGAATGACAGTGGAGGTTGTGATCGGGATGGCCCTCTTGATTCAGCATGAGTTTTTGTATCCAGTACCCTTCTGCTTTGTGGTAAAGACTGATTTTGGATGTTAGCTGATGATGTGTGGTATTTAGGTAGCTTTTCTGAGGGAACATGAGTGGTTGTGAAGTTCACCTGCTCATGTGTCTTTGTCATTGATCGGTGGTGAGAAGCAGGGTGTGTGGTTGTAGGAACTTTTTTTGTGGTAGGGATGCTTGTTGGAGTTTGTGTTGTTGGCTCTGTAAGACTTGGTATGGAGGAAGTAGTTGTAGGTGTCGTTTTGACTATTGCAGAGAGCTGCTTGTTGACCTCTGTGGCTGTCAAATTGTTTTCTAAACCATGTTCTGTAATATCATGGGTTGAATTTTCAGTTGTGTTTCCTTCTGGGTTGTAGTAGTCATCCATGTAATAATTGTAATAGTCATAGTCATGAATAATAAGGGGTAGTGCATCTAATGAGGGTGTGGTTAAGTGCAAAGCAGACTCCTGATGAGGAATAGTAACTTGCCTCACATTGCCTCGTGATGAAATGAATTTCCCTCCACTAGGCCTGTCTTTGTTGACAGTAGCTAATTCCTGTGGTGTTCGTCTTGAAAATGAGCTTTGTCGTGTAGAACCCTGTTCCTGGGGAAGGTCTGATGTAGGAAGAGAAGTTGGATCACTTGGATCCAGTTTTCCTAAGTGTCGTGAACTTAATCTAATGTTTCTCGGCCTTTGTTGTGGGTCCTGTGTTGACATCCTGGTCTGGTCATTTGCTGGCAGAAGGGCTTCCTTCTGAGTAACCGCAGGTGAATCTGCTAAGGTCCTCACTCGATCTGGGAGTGTTATGTGAAGGCCATGGCTCAATGGGGAGTCATCCTGGATGCGAAGATAGTCTGTGCCAAAAACAACCTCTTGTTGACTGTTGAGTGGTACAGCCCATATCACTTGTGACTCTGCCAGCAATAGTACCTGAGAAATAGGGAAACAATTAGTATGCCAGTATTATTATCCTGTATCAGTACAGTACCTGTACGTATAAAAGTTTGTTTTTTTATTCTTTTTAATGATTAGCTCTTCCTCTTGTCATGTTTTTCTATTTTGCTTTTTGGACCCTACCTTATGCCATCATTGGGTGGGAAAAAGAGGTTGGGATAATTATGTTGATTATTACCCTTTTCTGAAACAACTGCCATGATACATTTACGCGAAGCTACAGAACGTGGTGAATGTGTATGGCATATCCGATAGAGCCAGGATTCCAGGGGTTTGAATGATGAGTGAATGGAAGCGTGGCCCATTGGACTGGGCAAATTTGGGCTGTCTCGACATTGCTACTCCTCACCCTTTCCTAGGGTGGGAATGAAGGGCCGGATGATGATGATGAGTGATGATTACCCTTTTCATTGGCATGAATGGTACTGAGAGGGATGCCTTCTCATGGTGCCACTGATGTAACCATTCAACCCTGTTATCCACAATTGTACCTCATTTTCCTCCTATTCCTCCAAAAGGAGAATGGTAGACTGCAGGAAAAGGGCAGTTTCAGCCTGCAGCCCACTGGGTTTATGTTCAGATAAGCCTGGGGTTACAATTATCACTACTACTGCCTTAAATACACTTACATATACAGTATATGTACATATATTTTTATTTAGCTCAGTCTAGATCATTTTATTAAGATGAAGGAAAATCAGTTAGTCCAGGATATCTTTTTGGTCAGTTTTTGACTCACTGATTACTAAAATTTTTTCACTCTGAACATAGCCTTCTTGTGGTGTCCCAAATAACAATGCATCCATAGAATGGAAAAGGGTTTACAGTAGTCCCTCCATTATTCGGACGTCCAATACTCAGACATACTCACTATTCGGATATTGTGGCTGCCCATCCCCCAAAATGCCAAAAAATTTGAAAAAAATTGAAAAAATTTCGATTTTTTGGGGACCGCGTCAGTTTGAATTTCCTGCCCGCGCCGATCGGCTATGTTTACGCTCATGGCGCCTGTCTGTCGGTTGCCGTTACTGCCTCCTGAACACCTCCGACAATGGCGGCCGAAGTGATTGCTTTTGTGGTGATACCCTACCTCCTACAGTGCTTGATACTGCTTTTCACCTTCTTCATCATGTGTGTGATGATCGTCACTAGACCACACGGGAATTTACTGTTATGTACAGTGCAGTGAAGTGATGTGATTCCAGTTATAAAAAAAAAAGTTGTGGAAAGTGTTGGTGATTCTCAAGTGGAAAGGTGTGTCAGGTGCAAGGTCTTCCTGTCAGAGTCTGAGATGATAGAGTGGGTTATTACATCAGGAGGGCAGCTTCTTGTTCGTAAGTTCCCTAACTTCATGCCTAACCTGTTTTCATCATGCTGTAAATGTGTTAAAAAATTACCAAAAATGTTAATAATAATTTCCTGCTTGCAATTTCATTTTGCCATTCATGGTTCTTAAGTAAAACAGCTAGAAAAAAGGTGGAAGCAGTTAATTTCATGTCCGGTCCTAACCTAACCTAACCTATGGTTACCATAAAGATTTTCATGCCTAACCTGTTTTCATCATGGTGTAAATGTGTTAAAAGATTACCAAAAATGTTAATCATAATTTCGTGCTTGCAATTTAATTTTTCCATGCATGGTTCTTAAGTAAAACAGCTAGAAAAAAGGTGGAAGCAGTTAATTTCATGTCCGGTCCTAACCTAACCTAACCTA
>JAGKTI010012338.1:0-11676 GCA_018397915.1 Birgus latro | reverse complement strand
ATAACAAGTAAAGCTATAGGCAGTAACTCCTCTATATAAGCACAATTATATAGACACAGGTACAAAGACCTATGTACACATTGCTCAGGTACATATAAGATTCCTCTTCCACACACACCACCTCCAGTACAGCCACCTACAACAACAACAACAGACATTCGTATAAGGTCTAAAGCTCTTCCCAGATGCACTGATGTATGACTCTAAAGCTGCCAGTAAATTATCCAGTGTGTGATCATTACTATTTGAAGGGATTTCCCTCAGAATGTGAAGGAACTCAAATTTCTAGTAGCTTTTCCTGAACTGGGAGTTATTATAATGCAAATCAGCTTTTCTGCTTATTATGTATTCATGAAGAAGTGAAATTAACATCTGCATCAATATGTCATCAGTAGGACGCAAATGATTTCTCGTTCTCAGTCAAAAAGGATCACTCAGCACAATCATGCAAAAGTACAGACGCCTCTTTCTCCTTTTTCATGTAATTGTCATGAAGAGTGAAAGCAATGAAGTATCGGTTCGTGAAGCTACCTGGCCATTAAACAGACACAGACCGTCATAATTCATCTCAGAGATTCGTTAGGATAATGGGAATATTTTCAGTGATCTAAATACCACGACACCAGAGCAGCCCAGACAATACCTGCTCGGATCGCATGACCTTGGCTGCTCACCCACTAATCAAAAGGCGGCCTCTGCTCCACGCCATCTCCACCGGGCATGAATGTAACAGGGTTCACGAATGTCACAAAGCACTATGGGAAGAAGAAGAAGAAGAAGAAGACGAAGAAGAAAAAGAAGAAGAAAATGATGATAATGATGATGATAATGAAAGGTGTAAGATGATGATGAAGATGATGATGAACTACAAGAAGAAAAGGGCTTAGATTATGCTAGGTGAGCCAAGAAGTCGATTTCCCCCAGAATATTGACACGCAACAGTCGAACGTTCTTCAAGGTCCCTAATTGAACGGCTCGTTGAAAAGGAAAAATAGGGAAACAGACTTTATATGTGAGTGACCGACCCGGGAATTGAATGTGGGTCTTTATAGTTGAGAGCTGGATGCGCTAATAATTTTGCCACCTGCTTTCCCCCCACCTCTAAAATTTGTAGATGTAAGCTGTAAAGTGCTGTACAATCGAGGACAAACGTTAACCTGATATTTCACTACTTCTATTTGTCATTGTCTATGATCTCCAATCTTTCAAACGCTGTGTCCAGGCGTCTCGAAATGAACAGATCTTGAATTTGGCTTTCTGTATTTTTTCTTCTTCGAGGGAAGAAATTGCTGGCTCCTGGCTCTTTGTTCCTTCTTCCTTACATAAAGAAAAAGTTGTGTGAGGTTACGTATATTCATTTGCCCATAGATGGTTCTGCTTATGATGTGCCTTGGAGGAAATTGTCGGGCAGAGCATAAATATGAAAAAGACGCAGTGGAATAGTAGGTGAATTTTTACCCCTTTACTCTATATTTTTCCTTCTCTCTCTCTCTCTCTCTCTCTCTCTCTCTCTCTCTCTCTCTCTCTCTCTCTCTCTCTCTCTCCAGTCCCCACTTCTCGGCTGGCATCATTAAAGAGTTTAGGGTTATATTGTAATTTAAAGATACACCGTGTTTCCGCTAAAACAAAAAACAATACAGCATTACACCCAATCTAGCCACTTAGACAAAATGGGAAGGAATGAACTTTGAGAAAAATTTTCATGATTGAGGGAAATGAGATTAGCAATTTCGTGTGCATGGAGGGGAATGCAATATGAAGCGGTGAGAGAGGAAAGTGGCCACGGAGGAGTGTGTGGGAAATGAGGGAGGAGCGAAGGAACGATGACCGCAGAGATTTGCAAGGACAGAGGGAGGGAAAATGCAGACGGCAGATGTGGGAGGGAGGAATGTAAAGGGAAAGTGTCTGAGGGAAAAGAGGGAAATTAATCTCTTGAAGACGTCTTTTAGGTTTTAATTTTATCATAGACTGCATAATAGTCTATGTAGTGGGGCTCACACGTAATATTTTTTGTGTCCGATTCTGGGCATAGACTATGCAACCCCTTCCCTGAGGCCAGCAGTCTTCCTATGTACCGTAACTTACATCATCACATGTCACCATTTCGGCGCTAACAGCCACCGTCCATACTGAATGTGTCCAAGGGCTGTCTCAAGTATTATTGAATTAGTATTACCCGGGGTGATTTTGAGACATGTCGGTGGGTCTTTGAGAGATAAGTGAAGTCTACATTTAACGAAATTCATCTACTTACAGTGCTGCATGCCCCAGCCGGGATTCTAACCTACAGTAGACCACCTCTCTACCAACTCGGCCACTGCTCCCTGGAATAATAACGATACTACTACTACTGCTATTACCACTGTTACTATTATTACTATCGACAAATACTTTTTATCAACTCGGGAGTGTCTTTTCGAGCGGCAAGGGTGAGATACAGGCTTTGTCAGTGTCCTCCTAGCGATATCTCTCTCCTGGGTTGATATAATTATCTGGAACCGTCAAGAACAAAAAATAAAGATTATCGTAGTGATGAGATTGACTCTATCAGGCCCAGGACGTCCTTTATATACAAAGGTGGTCCTTATATATTGCGCTTTTCAATTTCGTGTGCTCCTGGGACGGCTGAGTCGACTGGTGTGAGAGTCAAGATATTTGGCTGCTTCGTGAAATTAATCAGTCAGGTATTTGACGGCTGGATAAAAAAGGAAAAAAAAAAGAGTAGATAGTATACAGCATGGAAAGGATTATTTATAAGACTCAGAAAATGATGCAGGGTAGACACTTGTAACCCTGACCAAGCCGTTCTCACAACACACAAGGAACTGGAATGCGTAATGTAAAGGCCACTTCTAGTTACATTCAGGCTAGATAATCCCACTAAACTTAGGAAGGGTGTCTAGTAGTCAAGGGGTCAATTAAGGAAATGTTACCCAGCCCCACAGGATCGAACACTCTCTCGTTAACCTGAGTAGAGTCGCCAGAAAACATGAGGAAGAGGATAAGGATGATGGATAAGAATAGGATAAGAAAGACGTCTTCGTAGTCAAAAGGTTACGCTGTTTACACCGAGGACGGCTTATCTATTTCGTTTTTGCTTTTTCTTGGTGAGTTTTTATAAAGACTAGGCTGGACTTTTCAAAATGGACAAGTTATATTTAGTCTTCATTAACCTCCTTTGGTGCTGGTGGATTTTACTGAGCTGAGTAAAATCGTTTGGTGGTAGCAAGTACAAAATAAAAATTGGAAATGCGACCCAGAGCTGAAAATTTTAAGAAGAAAAAGAACATTAGAGGGAAGGCCTACTAAAAAGACATACAAGAGGAGGCTAAGAGAGTACTGTATGGGGTGATATGGAGTCGAGAGAGTAAATCTGGTAAATGGAAGAATATTATGATTTTTAGACGAACTTCTTGAACCTGGTGACATGTTCTGTTAGTGTGTTCCTGCCTCTTCCAGACAACTTTATTCATATTAGAAGAAACCCTTTGTAATGTATGGGTAACTGAAGGCTATACTTAACCAATCCATACCGAAAATCTTCCTTAAGGTGAATAAAAGCGTCTGGAGATGGCAAAGATGAGGAAAAATGACATTCTTGCGGACAGGTAGTTAAAAGAGGAAAAATGGTCGGAGAGGAAATGAGACAATAACCACAAAATGAAGGGGGAAAGAGAAGCCAAGCAGCGTATGTGTGACGATGAGAAAAGCGTAAATCAAGCCACTGGAAAAACGTGGAACTGATTAGATTAAAGACCTTAAAAAAGACTGAATGCACCTGGACAGAAGACAATGGGTAGCATCCTGAAGTGGACAATGAAGTGGCAGATGAAGCGATAATGATACGCCAGATTATATTCTTAAAATAATCGGTTGTTAGCCTAATGAATCCGATGAGGTATTTTTATTTATTTTTTTCCAAGACAATTTCATTCAGCTTAGGAAGGTTCTTTGTCGTAAATAGGTTAAAGAAGGCTGTATATGCCCCCCAAAATCTATCTATTCAAAAGGCTTCTTCTAAGCTGAATAAAGGCTTCTGAAGGTAAGATCTCGGGCTGAAAGGATTAGAACAAGGACAGCTATTCTCCTCGGTTGAGGAAGCTCCCTAACACCTCTTCCTAAGCGATTTATTTTGCTTATTACACCTTTCCCTCTTCTTCTGTGTCACTTAATTCATTCTAATATCACCATGCTCTGCATAAGTACTGTATAAAACAATATTAGTCAACCGTATCCAAAAATAAATCGGTACGGAGGAGGTGTTAGGTGGCTTCCATAACTGTTAAGAATACAAGCGAGCAATACATCACACACATCACCCCACACCTTCTACTGCCGGTGTGACAGGAACAATATATCATGCACTGCGCTTGAACTGGCGGCTGCTGGACTGTTTACCTGATTACTGAAGAAGAAGAAGGCTTGGGTATTATGCTTGTTGACTGCACGAGAATAACTGAGACAGACGATAAAATTCAGCTAGGTCGCTCTCCTCTTGTTTCTTCCTCCTCCTTCATCACAGAGACAGAGAGTGAGAGAATCAGACAGACACAGAGAAAGTAAGATTGAAATACAGACAGGGACAGGAAGAGGCACAGAGAAAGAGGCAGCGAAATAGCTCAAAATTTCGAAACATGCAGTAGTTGGCTATGTCGCATTTCCGGCTGAACAGGGAAGAAGGGGGAAACGAATCATGCCCGGTTCGTCACTGGTCAGGCACAAAAACTAAAGCACATTCGACGAAGGAATTACCTCCCCAGGTTTCTCTTTAAAATATTTGCAACCAGCATAATCTTGACCACTGTATTTCTCAGATGGTTTGGCTTTTTCCTGACTTTAAAAAAAAATGGTAGGATGCTCATTTCCCTTACTGTACGCAGATTAACTATGGCCTACTAATCCAAGGTCCCGAAAGTGATCTCGCTACTGGATTGCCAAGGATCGTGTTCTGATCGTCATTTTAGCTGGCTTGCTAGCAACTCTTTCGTAGCGATTCATTTTGCTAACAACACCTTAATGTTCTTTTGTTTCTTAGGCACGTCGCCTTAATATCCACGTATGCTGCTATTACCTCCGTCAACGAAGGTGGAGGAGGAGGAGGTTATGTATTCACTCATGTCTGTCTGATTTTACACAAAATATCTCAAAAAGAGCTGTTATCGGATTTCAATGATATCTGGTGGACATGTGGGCAGTGGGTCTAGGAGAGCTGATTAGATTTTGAGGGTTTTTTTCTATCCAGATGCATGAACAAATCACTGATTTTACTGGCGTCTGCAGAGGTATGCACTGCCTGAAGCTGTGTAACAAGGAAGACTAAGATTGTAGAATTAACGCACTATGTGACACCATAAAAGTATTCGTCTGGAAGGAAAGACGAATTATAGTAGTAAATCTTACTTTATAATTGGCGTTGGCGAAGGTATGCGCTCTCTGACGTTTTCTTGATGTTGACAGTATTAGCACTCTCAGCCACTGCTCATTTTGACCTAAACAGATTTGTCTGGCGTTAGCTTGATAAAATGCTAGAGGAGACACAGCCATGAGAAAGTAAAAAAAGAAAGTAACGATTTCTTTTCTTATAAGACTCAAAGAAATCATTGGTGTTTAGAGATAGATTTAAAAAAAAAGAATGAAAAAGTAAAAGTGGAAAGCAGGAAAGGTAAATCACGGCGAACTGAGGAGAAAAAATGATAGAGGTAATAAAAAGGTGACATAATACTAAACATTTGTGGTAAATAAAGTTGGTGCATTTGTGAGGGTGAAACTTGTTGATGCTCATCCTGACTCAGGGATGAGCAACAGTTTTGACGATTTACTGTGATAGAATGACGAGAACACGATAACGGGGAAGAAAATTACATGCAGCAGTAGAATATTTTAAAAATTTGGAAAGTGGAGATGGGAGAAAAGCGGAGAGAACATTGTAGTGATGAATGTGGAGATAAGTGACAAGGAACTGCGGTGGTGAAAGGTGAAGATGCATACTAGATCGTACAGAATAACTCGTAATGACAAGTATTGTGGCTAGACAAATATAACTGTTGTTGCTCTTGCTTAACGCTGGTTTGTTTGGCTAAGCAGAATCGTTGACCACAGGTGAGCACTTGCTTCTGTGGGTCCGTTCTAAAGATACATTACTGAACAATACATACACCGTGTAAGGATAAGACCAAGACCCTTCCTACGGCAAGGTGTATGGAAATATGAGGAATTATTGACTCCTATTAGGACGCCGCAGGTGCTTCCCCTTGGGTACAGCACCACCACGTGTAGGCTTCTCGTCAGCGTCAGCACATAACCATAAAAGTGGAAAAGGCATTACCAACACTTGCAATATTGAAACATTGTAAAGCTGGATTATTCGGAGAAATTGCATGGTTAGGGGTCGGTATGAGGCAGGAGAGAGGCGAAATAAGGAGGCAGCGAGCAAACAATGATCACTAGAAAACGCCAAATTGCACGTCTGTTTCTTACACAATAGATTAACACCATACCGTGCGAGCATAAGCAACTGTAATCATCCATTTGCATGACAATAAGCCTGCCCAACTTGGAATTACTTTAGGCAAATAAGATATTCTTCTTAGTCATATACAGTAATTGAATAGATAATGGCGAACTTCCTGAAAAATAAAAACAGCTGCGTTAATGTTCAGAAGTTTCCCCAAACTATACATTTCTATATTTCCACACACAAATATGGGCTCATTTCACATTGTGTTCTTTTACTGACATTCCGGAGAAAATATGGAGTGATTTCCTGGTTACAGTCGTTTGCTGTAGTCATGAAGTTTGATGACTGAAGCCGGTGCCATCAACCGGTCGGTCTGTACAAATGCTGGTTTTTCTGTGCACCGTCAGGCAAAAAAAAAAAAAGTTGTCAGGAAAAGTTTGGTTATATTCTTTTCTGATGTAATTCACTATGACAGAGTTTGGGAGAGGAACACTGCCCTCCCGAGTTATTTCTTCTGAAGTTTGTGGAGACGGTGCTACAGGGGTGTTAGTATTAATATAAGTGTTGTCTATTTCACTTTTACTGTTGTCATCATTTTGTGTGTGTGTGTGTGTGTGTGTGTGTGTGTGTGTGTGTGTGTGTTTGACAGAGCTATGGTCCCTTGTTATCGTCCGCCTTACAAAGCGGAGTGGTAACGTTTTTGCCCGCCTTTGTGTTTCTGCCGGTGTGTGTGTGTGTGTGTGTGTGTGCGCGTGTGTGTGTGTGTTCCCATTTTATCTCAGGAACGGCTTGAGCTATGAACATGAAACCTTCAGGGTATCAAGATATGGCCAAAAACTTGGACGAGTTCGAAAATGGACACTTGGGGGCCAAGGTCAAGGTCAAGGTCACCAAAATGGCTGCCAAATGTAAGCTAGTTTTTATCGCCGCCTTCAGCGCCATTATAATTATCTCATGAGCGGCCAGAGCTATCAACATGAAACCTTCAGGGTATCAAGATATGGCCAAAATCTTGGAGGGCGATTAGCATTCGGCTCCCGAATTCTTTTCCTTCAATCAATGTGCTCCTTTGTACAATCTCCATACGCAGTTTTATTTTGCTTTGATATTTCTTCTGAGTATATTGCCTTTTCTTCAAGGTACCAGTTCTGTCTGTCTCTCTCTTTCTCTCTGTTTCTCTGTCTGTCTGTCTGTCTCTCTCTTTCTCCCTTCGCTCCCAGCTCCCAGCCCTGTATCATGGCCGAAGAAGATAGAGCTGCCCAACTACGATAATTTAGTGACCCTTTTGTCTGGAGGTTAAATGGCATGAACCAATTTCTTTTGTTGCTTCAATCTCCCTATTTTTTTCTTCTCCTGTCTTCTCTTCCGGCGTGATTACTGACCCCGTGGTGTACTTAGGCCCTTGGAGGGTAGGGGAGGAAAGTTGGTGGGGAGGAAGGACAGGAGGAAAGGAAAAATGGGACCGGAAGAAGGCATAACAGGGAAAGAAAACGGTAAGAAGGCAATGGACGAGAGTAAGGAAAGAGAAAGAAGATGGGAAGAGAGGTAGGAGAGGAATGGAAGGAAAAGGAGGAAGAGGGGAGAAGCGGCATAACAGAGGGAGAAAACAGTAAGAAGGAAGTGAAAGAGAATGAAAGAGCGCAAATGAGGAAGATGAAAAGAGGAAGAAGAAAAAAGGAAGGAAAAAAGAAAATGGAGAAGCAATGAAACAATGTATAGACGAAAAGTAAAACAGAGGAAAGAGAAAATGTGAGAAGACTTGAGAAAGCGAAAAAACAGGAAGGGTTATAAAAGAAGGAAAGGGAAAAGGTTGAAAAAGGGAGGTATTGAAGGAAGGAAGGGATGGAACTGAATAACGGAAAGAGAGAGAGAGAGAGAGAGAGAGAGAGAGAGAGAGTGAGAGAGAGAGAGAGAGAGAGAGAGAGAGAGTGAGAGAGAGAGAGAGAGATTGAGAGAGAGAGAGAGAGAGAGAGAGAGAGAGAGAGCAAGGCATGTTAGCGAATGGCGAGAAGAGTTACAAAGAAGAAAAGAGATAATAATGATAATTAAAAAATGGAGGCATAAGTAAAAAACGGACCTTTGAAGCAATGAAGGCAAAAGGAGATCTCGGTAAGGAAAAGGCTGACAGATTGAAAGAAAAGACACATTACTGAGAGAAGAAAAAGGTGGATTAAGAAGGAAGTAAAAAAAAAATAGTTTGTGGCTAATTATTTGACCTGCAAGGACCAAAGAAAAGCTAAATAGGTAGAGAACAATATTTGGAAAAAAGTGGAGTGGGTAAGTTATAGAATATTAGGTTGAAGAGAAAAAGAGAAATATAGCTGAATTAAAAACGCAAATAAAAGTCAAAATAATTCAAGCAACATACAATACAAGTAACAGAATCCTTTAATTGACATTTTGCAGTTTCAGAAGCAACATCCTTAGTGCACAAGCTCTGTCACTTACTTCGCTGAGTTTAGTAGCACTGGTCTGGCAGCGTACGAGAGGAAAGAAACAGTTTACCTATTTCACGTATCACAGCCTAGGAATGTTTCTAAAGCATGAATTTACCTGCCTGTTATCGTCAAATTTTGTCATGAAATGGCGGATAAAAACATCGTACATATTGTCTGTCATTTCCTCCTTGTCTTTACTATACCATCCGAATGAAATGTACTCAAAGTTCAATAAGAAAGCATGATGATCTAAGTAAATGAAGGTGTTATCAGCCACATTACTGCCACGTTATCAAATAGACCTATAACTTCTCTTAGCCTTGTTTTGCCCATGGTACCACACATATAGTAACCTCTGAGACAGCTTAAGCAGCCCAACCATTACGTATGATTACTTATTGTGGGAGTTCTGCCTGTGCTTAGACTTCCTCCATCGATAATTTCCCTCCAGACGTTTCACCAGCCATTTTGCTGATCTGATTTATGGCGACCTTTCCTACGCTGGAGTCTTTCATCACCGGGACCTTAAATTTCGCAAAAGTACACGAAAATACTGTTTATGAGGCGATCGCTCATACTCAGCAGGGAAAAAAAATATTCTCTCGAGCGATGCTGACAATAGGCCCGGCTTTCTCTTGTACTCGACACATAACAGAGCCGCCGTGCCAGGAGAACTTGACATTCATCACACTGAGCACATTTTCCATGGAGGTTGAATTAGGAAAATAGCATTATCTTGTATTTTCTGAATGTATTATGACAGACAAATCATACTTACACATTGTCATTATGGTCTACCTCATCCGCCATCCTTTTCAAACCTGTGTATGCGGCCATCATATAACAGCCTATCTTAAAGTGAGCATATTTTTGTTGGAAAATCCATAGCGTTCATTATAAAAACTAATTATGTAGACTATACTAGCTTAACATAACTAACTGCCTTGTCTGACAGGTCAGCTAGGTCAGACACTCATCGTAACTTTACTCCTAATCTACTCTGCCTGTTCAGTGTTTCTGTTTTGACCTTAAAATTGGATCTTGTTTTCAAATACAAAATCCTGGACTGAGCTCCGTCAGGTCTTGAGCAGCATGGTTAACTGGCTTTATGCCCGGCTTGAATATGAGGAAAAAAAAAAAAACTTTACCTTCCGCGTTTCCCCTTTCTTCCTCTTCACCCAGTAGTACATCTGGGAACCGGAATGTACAGTAAAGTCGACTGCTCCTGGTTTTCTTATAGGGGAAGACTGAAGTAAGCAAAAAGGCGATAGTCTGCCTGAATATATCTCGTCCAGCGCTAAGGCATATATAAAATCCTTTAGGTACCTTTTCTTTCCTCGACGCTTACCCACCTGAGTATGACTACATAATAAAACTGCTTGGTTATGTTGGTGAGGTGTGTTCACGGTAACTTAACCATTTTCTTAAAGCAGAGATGATGGCCTGTCATTTTTGCCTGCGTCGTGAGAAACTAGGTACCCGAAGATGTGTGCTTAGTTTCTTGCGGTTCCTCATCTTGGAGAACTTTTAAATTCAAACTTTCGTGACACACTCATCGTTCTACCAGCAGCACCTACCTTCGCCCCATCCTGACCCACCATCATTACAGCCCGCTTCAGTGTCTCATGTCCATCCACCTATCATTTTTCTGTCCCCCTTAATATAGTATTTCTCTAATAATATCCTTTCCCCTGTCAAAGCCACACCTCATACCTGTACAACACTCGACTTTGCAGGGTGTGCTTCACCTGCCGTTATTCACAACCCAGCACCATCCCAGCTCATCCAGCTTACTCTTCTCTTCTCACTTCACTCCGTTGCTGCTCTTTCAATTTCCTAGTAACCACTGACTCAGTCGAACTACGATTTTTCACATGACATCGTAACCCTTACATTACCCATACATGCTGCCCACCTGATTCACATTGGTATTTTTGGAGGGTGAGTGTGTGGGAGAGGAGGTATATTAGATTTCAATACCTTCTAACAAGAAAAGGAACACCTTTGATAGGTGCATCCACCACAACCCACCCCGACCATATCCAGCACCCCAGCACATTCACAGAGTTGTCCTTTCTCATTGGGCCCCTCAGAAATGTTCCAGACACACCCCGGACACAACCCAGATACCCACCAAACGCACCTCAGACACGTCATAAACACTCTCCAGATGCATACCAAACATACCAGCAATACCTTTATTCCCTCAACACACACACACACGCACACCCACACCCACACCCACACCCACACCCATTCCCACACCCACACATACACCCCCCACACACACACGCACCAATCTGACACTTAAAAAGTCCTACAGTTGGAACTTATCAGATTTCATCCTTCACAAAAGTACACTGACTTGGTGGGTGAGGGAGTGAGTGACAGATAGCGACACACAATGGATCTGTCCACTCCTGTGTTTAGGGCAGAACTCGGATCTCGAAGACAGACCTGTTTGGGGGCACAGTTTCAGGGGCACAGTTTGATGCATTGACCTTTATGAGTCTGATGAACCTTAAGGGACCTAAAAAGACCAGAAAGACCTAAACTGTTACATCTCGTTAACCATTTGCATCACTCGGGAATATTCCTGGCACACACCTTCTTGGGTATAACCAGAATCAATGTGCATATATTAAAATCGATCTAAATAAGCTGAAGTAACTTGAAAGGATGTGCTAAGACATACACATATATTGCGCACTTCTCGAAACTCACTTGGCCGTATCGTAGTGTTGCTGGGACGGGTAAATCTGCTACTGTGAGCGTGGGTGT
>JAGKTI010012337.1:0-24798 GCA_018397915.1 Birgus latro | reverse complement strand
TCTCAGCTTCTTCGTCGCCCCTGTTCCTCATCCACTCATTATATGCTTTCTTCTTTTGTGCCACAGCCTCTCTCACCTCTTCAGTCCACCATGCTGTTCCCTGAACCCCCTTTCGTCTTCTCTTCACCCCACACACCACCTCACATGCTGCACAGATTTCTTCTGTGAATATCTTGCACACACCCTCCACGTCCCCCATCTGCTCCAATCTATATTTACCCAATCGCTCCTCCACTTCCCTTCTATATTCAGCCTTTATTCCATCCTCTTGTAACTTTTCTACCCTCCTTGTAACACATACCTATGTTTAATTACAGTTCTCAAGATATGTTCGGTGTATTATTATGGTATGTACTGTATATAAGAGTTTTGGATAATGTTATTTTTTAAATCTGATGATCCAGTGCAGTAATGAACCCCAGCTGGTTGTTGTTGAAGCACAGTGTATAGACACCATAATTGCTGATCACAGTAACTGTCAGAATTGTGACACCAAATGCGTGAACCTTTAGTTTGTTGGCTTGTTTAATACTCATATTATAATTACATTTGTATTGGATTTTATGTATTTTTCCATCATGATGGATGATAGGATTTTTATTGTATGAAATATATAGCTCAGATTGGGGAGTGGATTAAGGGTAAGGGTTAAATAAGACAGTTAATGAGTTTACTGTTATTGTATTGTTAAGAAACTGTACAGAGTTTGATATGTTGTAGAGAGTAGCAGAGTGTGTCCCCACCCCACCCCACCCCACCCTGCATGCTAAGACTGCCATCCAGATCCCTTTATAGCTTGTATTTAAGCTGTTATGTATAATGATAACTGCATGTTTTGGTCCACACCAGAAAAAGTACAGTCGGGGACAAAAGTTTGCATAATATTTTACCAGTTCTACTTCTCACTTTCCTCTAGTGGCTAATGTTCCTGAACTGAGAGAGGCTTAGATGCTTCTATGCCCATATATAATGCTCTTTGATATGATGCATTTGGGAGGAAAATGATAGACATGCTCTGAATGTGAAAGAGATGGAGTGGAACAGAAATGAACTTTTGTACTCGGCTTTACTTGGACTTTACATTTATCTTATCTGTATTGTATATTTTTGCCTAGCTTTAGGCTATAGACTGTATTGGGGCACAGGAGGAAGGAACTGGAAACTGCTTGTGTCATGTGATGTTCTTTAAATCTTTAGTACAGGAAAGTGTTTGCTCATGTGTGTGTGTTGATTAATTTTTATAATTACTTATTGAAGGACTTTTATCTTTCTGTATTTTGACCAGAGTATTGGCATGGATTCAGATTAGCCTCAGTGTTCTTTTTAAAATGTTTTTTTTTTATAGTTATAAAGGAATTTGCAAATAGTTTTTCTATCATACTGATCAGTGTAAGTAATGCACAGCCTAGTTTTCTGTTAGGAATTTTTGTAGATATGAATTGCTCAGTGAACTAACATATTGGACAAACATTATACCCATAAAAGTTTGCCTTATAACTTACATGATGTAAAGGAATCTGTTACTCATTATATCTTTGACCCTGATCACATTTAATTTTCTTCTTGTTACCACCAGTTGATTTACTTCTGTTTTGGGGTGGCTGAAGTCTGTCTTTAACCCATCTCATTTGACAGTTTTCCTAAACAGAATGAAATTGTCAGATGGTAGCAACAGTAAAACGAAAATTGTTTCCTCAGGCCAGAAAGGTTAAAGATTTGAATATGTATCCCCCCCCTCCCTACTCCCTGCTGTTTTCCAGTTCCACCTGTGCCCCAGATAGTTGACAAGATCAATTTTTTGTGACCAGTTACATTTTTGCCAAGTGAAATATTTTTAGTGTATTTTAAAGGTTTATTGGTTGTTTAGTGAGGGCAGGTGTTGTCTCTGCTCAATGTAGCAAACAAGATTTGTATGAGTTTGATATATTGTCATACATTTATTTTTACTTGCTTATTTATTTCCATTTTGCAAATTGTGTGTGCTTTTGTTTCTACAAATATTCTGTTAAAAAAAAAAATGCTTACTCTTGGTTTACAGAACTTTATCTTTGTTTTTTATTACTGGTAAATGACACTTTATGACATTCCATTCTTATGTTCTGTTGTGAAAACTATTCTTAATATCAATTCAGTATTTGAAAAACTCATATGCCATCAGGATGTTTTTCAATCAGTTATTTATCTCAATAATATGTTTTGATTTATGTATAACTTTTTAATGCATACCTCTCAAATGCATTTGCAGAATAAGTTCATATCTCAATGTCTTACCTCGACAACACCAGCCAGTGCTTATGTATCATTTAATAATGTAGGGTGAGATATTGTTGATTTTGCTGCATATTTACTCACTGTTGTCTCTGTTCACAGCAGCCGGTACCCCTACCTCCCCCCCCATGTGTCCCCCCTCGTCTCTCGAAGGATCGTGGAGAATCGGGGCTCCGGCGGCACAACCACCACCAGTCAGGGAAACCACCACCACCACCACCAGACACCGTCAGCACAGTTACCCGCCTCTAGTGCCACCATCACCACCACCCACACCAGCCTCACCACCCCTCACTACAGGTACAGTAATGGACATGCCACAGGAGTATGCTGTAGCTCGAGCCAGAGGGACCAGTACTCCCAAGGAGGATGGGAAAGCTGGTGATACGGAGAGCTGGAGTTCCCATTTCACTAGCCCTCAGGAATAGTTCCTGACTATCCTCCTTTGCTGACCTTTTTCAGGGGGTCACTAACACAGAGTATATTCTCCCAAATACATTTCCTTGTTACAGTAGACTACACACACACTTAACACACCACACATTGTGTCTTACAATATCACAGGGGTTGGCTGCGGCAAGGACATGTGGCTGGAAAACTTTGCCCCCACTATTTAGTAGTAGACATGAGAAGACAGTGGCTATGCCCATGGCCTTGCTTGGGGGTGCCCAGCTGAGCACACTTTGGCTCTGTGGCTGCCTTGCTGTTATGCACCCGGCAGTGGGATGGTCTACTGGGGTGCTGCTTCCGAGTTCGGGGCCTTTACAGTTGGGCAAGGGCGGCAGCATGGGGGAGCTGTGGTGTCCTGTGCCCTCTGGCATGGGTTTGGGTAGAATGAACTTTATTGGTAACATGCCAATTGGAGGAAAGTGACTGGCCACCCTTGCCTTTAATGTTGAGACTAAGTAGCGTACCTCCATGCCCCTACAATTCTTGTGGGACAATAGAGGATTTAATGACAGAGATAATAGACAGTCTTCCCTTAGAATACTGCATGCAGAATTTAAATTAATGTCTAAATTCTTCACCCTGGGGAAGAAGGGTAAGAATACTTTCCTGGTATCCATGCTTGTTTCACAAGAGGCAACTAAAAGGGGCCTGTTTGTCTCCAGTCTTTCTTTCCTCACTCTCTATTTTCCCCTCTATGACCATCACATCACCAGATAGTGGGGCCTTTGGTGGTGTTACTAGGCCTGCCATTTAGTAATCTAAGACGGGACTGTTGCCTTCCCACATGTTTGCTGTGTATGGCATCCCGTAATGCTAGGAGACGAGAGTCTTGGAGGTTGAGTGATGCTGCACGCTGCATCTTGCAGCTAGCAACACACCTTTTTGGTCCATTATTCTGGCTAGATGGGTGATTTGGTTGGGCCTAGCTGGGTCAGTTGGCTGGTCATGCATTATCTGGGTCAGGTGGGCATTGGGGAGCCTGGTGGCTTCTATTGTCCTGGACTCACCCTTGTCCAGCTCCCCCAGTGGTTACCTATGTATACTTCCTTACAAACTCCAGGGTGGCTAATGGCTTAGTGTTATCTCCGGCATCTGACCTCCCCTTGTTGGGCTCCACGTTGGGTAGAGGGGTGAGGGGATGAATTTTTTCCTTCCATACATGGCTTTAGTTAACACTAACCCTGTTGATGACTTACGATATATCCCTGGTCCATCCAGACCACAATCCCATATTACCACTCTCCAATCATCACCACTGTTCAGATTTCACCATTACTTATGCTTTTGCTTCCTCTACCATCACTAACTCTTCATCTTTACACTCATCTCGCTCCTCAGACACTTCCACGGTTCTGTCTACATGCTAACCCCCCTCACGCTTAGCTTTTGGTTCCTTCTATGCCCTTGCTTTATCTCTTATTATCTCTTGCTTCAATTCCATCTTCTTCCCCACCTCTATAACTACTTCCATCTCTGCGACTCCTCCTTCCTCACGTCCCCAATCAGCTCTACCCTCCATCACTCCCACTCCCTACTTTGCTTCATTGTTTGGCCTGGAAACATGGATGAAATTCTTCAGCCTCCCTGTTGGTTCTTCCCTTTCCTCAGATGACCTCTTGTTTCAGCTGCAGCTCCTCTGCCTCATTGGTCCTGGCAGTCTTCCACTCTCGATTAGTTGGGTCCCAACTGGTCACAGTCCAGACCCCTGAGCAAGCTGCAGCCATGTCCAGACTTATTGACCAGATAGGTGCCTCTATCCCTGTCCAGCAAACTCCATAATTCTCGTACCAGCACAGTCATTTTACCATCTTCTCTCTAGCTCGGGGATAGGTGTGTTGGTGAATGCTCCCCCATCATTTCTGCCATCCTCAGTTAACAAGATTGCCCAGTACAGGGTGTCATATGTTACACACACACACACACACACACACACACACACACACACACACACACACACACACACACACACGTAGAGAGAGTCGGAGTCAGAGCTGCTCCTGGATCGAGAGAAATAATCACTGAACCAGCGGTGAAAAGGAGACAACCTATTGTGATTATGTGGTTGAATGCGTGAGTGGTGGTCCCGTCGAATATTAGTTTAAAAAAACCAGCAGGTTTCGGCCCTAAAAATACAAGACAGTGAAAAAGTAAGTTTCCATATGGTTGTATCATGGCGAAGAGAGACGGAAGATTGTTTACAACTGGCGAGGGGGAATTTGTGGGCTTCTCCGAAGAAAATGTTAGTATAGGAAGTGATAAGCTGCAACAAACAAGAGTAGCAGGAGTAGAGAAAACGGCGGAGAGGAATGTCCAGGAATTAAAAAAGGTATGGGAAGTAATTAGAGAGTTACAGGAACGGACCTTAGAGCAGGGGAGAGAGATCAAAGTCCTACAGAGTAAATTGGAAAAAGTTAACACACGTAGTGAGGGACAGGAAAAAGAAGTCACAGAATTAAAGGTGAGTAATGAGTCCTCATCAAATGAAATAAAACAGCTCAAGAGGGAGAATAAGAGGTTGGAAGAAGAAAGGGACAGAATAAAAAGTAAACTAGATGAGTATGAATCAAAATCGAGGAGGCAAGATGAGCATATTCAGGAAATCAAGGACCAACATAAGGGGTGGAAGAAAATACAGGAGGAAGGAAATGTAAATTTGAAAGAGATCATAGAACAACAAAGTAAGGAAAAAGTGGAGAAGGAAGTGGTTAGAGTACTAAGAAGTAGAGAATCTTTGGTCAGGGATGTAGCAGATAAGAAAAAATGTGTGATAATATCAGGAATAAAAGAAAAACGAATGACAGTAAGATCTGAAAGAGAGAGAGAGAGGAACTGAGCAAGGCCAAAGAAATAATATCAGTGGTTATGGAGGGAAACAATGAAGCCCAAGAAAAGATTGAAGAAGTGTTTAGGTTAGGAAAGTACGAGGTTGGTGGGGCAAGGCCTTTGAAAGTAAAGTTTAAGTCTCAAGTAATAGTGAATGAAATCATAAGTAGAATGTGGAAATTGTCAGATGAAGAGCGGTTTAAAAATGTTTGGATCAGGAGAGATGCAAATGAAGAGGAAAGAGCTAAATTAAAGGAGTTAGTAAAGAAAGCAAAGACAAAAAACGAACAGCGAACGGAGAAAGAGAAGACAGAGTTCTATTGGAGAGTAATGGACCAGAAATTGAGAAAGTGGTACCGACGGAGGGAAGGCGAGACGAGAGTATAAAAAATTATGAAAAAAGTTTGAAAGTGGCGTACACAAACATTGATGGACTAATATCGGCAAGGTTAGAAGTCGACGATTTTTTGAGGGCACACGAACCTGATGTTATGTGCTTTGTAGAGACTAAATTGAAAGAAGATATTGATATTCATATGGGAGGTGGGAAATACAAATTATGGAGAAGAGACAGAAAAGAAAAAATAGGGGGAGGAGTGATGATAGCAGTGAAGGACAATATAAATGTAGATACTGTGGAAATGGCAGAGGGCAGGGTCAAAGCGATAAATATGAAATTAGAAACTGGTGAGAATGGTAAGAGAGATATGGCAGTGGTATATGTTCCCCCTAAGATGAGAGCATGGAATGATGATGAATACCAGGAGATGCTGTCAGACATGGTTAGTTATCTACAGAAAGTGATCGAGGGAAGCAACAATATAATCCTAATGGGTGACTTTAATTGTAAAGAGGTGAACTGGTAGGAATGAGACTCGGGAGGCAGCGAAGATTCGTAGGGCACTAAATTGTTAAATATAGCAATGAATAATGTGATGACGCAGTGGGTTAAAGAAGAGACACGATTCAGAGGTGATGACACACCAGCAAGATTAGATTTGCTACTATCCAAAGAACCTGATGTAATTGAATCTTTAAATTATCTGTGTTGTATAGGAAAAAGTGATCATGTGGTCATTGAGTTCCAGATGATAACAGGGAACGTGGTGCCAAGAGATGAGCTTTATAGGTAAGGAAGATACAACTTTGGGAAAACAAACTTTGCAGAACTGAGAAAATGTTTTGAAAATGCGGACTGGAGAAAATTCGGAGAAACAAGAGAGATACAGAGGAAGTGGGATATCTTTTTAGACCTCTACAATTTGGGAGTGGAAAAATATGTGCCAAGAGTAAGTGGGAAAGAAAACAGGAAAAAGGTGTGGTTTAACAGAAGGTGTATGATAGTGAAAAAAGAGAGGGACATGGCGTGGAACAAATGGAGAAAGAGAGGTAATATCAGAGCAAAGGAAGAATATAAAAGAACTAGAAATGAATATACAAGAATACGTAGAGAGGAAGAAAGGAACTTTGAAAAAGGTATAATTGACAAATGTAAGGATGAACCCAAATTGTTTTATAGATTTGTTAATGGCAAATTGAAGCAAAGGGAAGGAATCACCAAACTGAAAGTAGAAGGAGAGGTCTACAAGGATGCAGTAATGCAAGCTGAAGTAATGAACAAATGTTTCCAATCGGTTTTCACTAAGGAAGGAGAGGGAGTGATTAGAAATGTAGTGATAAAAGATATAAAAGTGGAAGTGCAGGAAGTGTATAAATTACTGGGAATTCAAGATGTAAGGAAAGCCCCAGGACCAGATGGAATCTCTAATTGGGTACTGAAGGAATGCAGAGAACAACTGGCAGATAAGATTCACAATTTAATTGTGTGCTCCTTGGAAGAGGGGAAAGTGCCTCGGAAATGGAAGAGGGCAAATGTGGTGCCAATCTATAAGGGAGGAAACAAGGAAGAACCCCTGAATTATAGGCCAGTGTCCCTAACCAACATGGTTGCGAAATTGTGTGAGAGAATCCTGAAAGATAGATGGATAAAATACCTGGAAGAGATGAATATTTTGACTGAAAGTCAGTTTAGATCCAGAAATGGAAGGTCATGTGTTTCTAACTTGTTGAGGTTTTACTCAAGGGCGATTGACGTGCTGCAGGAGAGAGACGGTTGGGTGGATTGTGTGTACTTAGATCTGGAGAAGGCCTTCGACAAGGTGCCCCCCCACAAGAGACTATTATGGAAATTAGAGCATATAGGAGGACTGAAGGGAAGACTCCTGGAATGGATGAGAGACTTTTTGAGTGACAGACAAATGAGAACAGTAATAAAGGATAGGACATCTGGATGGAGGGAAGTAACAAGTGGTGTCCTGCAGGGCTCGGTGTTGGCACCAGTAATGTTCTTGATTTACGTAAATGATATGGTAGATGGAGTGAACAGCTACGCAAGCCTGTTTGCTGATGATGCAAAGATCTTGAGGAAGGTAGAGGTTGAAGAGGACTGTAAAATGCTACAGGAGGATCTGGATAGGATACATGATTGGAGTCGGATGTGGGGAATGAAATTCATTTCAAAAAAATGTAAAATATTAAAAATATTAGAAATGGGTAAAAGTACCAAGAGGCCATCATTGAATTATTTAATGGGTAACGAACCAATTAGAAAAGCGAGAGAAGAGAAAGATTTGGGAGTGCTGGTCCAGGATAGTTTGTCACCTGAAAAGCACATAAATAAGATAGTGAGAGAGACATATAAACTCCTGACCAATATAAGAGTGTCATTTCATTACATGGATGAGATGATGAAAAAATTGATAGTAGCCATGATCCGCCCCAGGTTAGAATATGCAGCAGTAGTGTGGTCCCCACACAAAAAGAAAGATATAAACAAGATTGTGAGAATACAAAGAACAGCAACTAAGATGGTCCCCAGTCTGGCAGATCTATCATACAGTGAGAGGCTAGAAAGTCTGGATTTGCCATCCTTAGAGGAAAGGAGAGAGAGGGGCGACATGATTGCAGTGTTCAGGACCATGATAGGAGTAGAAGAAATTGACAGAGAAAATCTGTTTGTGTGGGATGAGAGCAATAAGAGGACACGGAATGAAACTAAAGAAGCCACGCTGCTTGAAGGACATCAAGAAATATAGTTTTCCTTATAGATGCATAGACCTGTGGAATAGCCTGGACAAAGAGACCGTCCAGTCTAAAAACTTAAACGAGTTTAAGGCAAAATTTGACTTATTGAGAAACAGAGATGGGACCCCACGAGTGTAGCTCATTTCCTGTACATCACAATTATGTATATACAATTTGGTAAATACACACACACACACACACACACACGAGCAGTCACAGCGAGAAGACCTGTCTCAAACCACCTCAACGAACCTTAAGTAGTTTTCAGGAATTGTCCTGTCTTCTTCAATTTTGTCCAAAATTTGATGTATTGCAAGTTATTATAGTCTACCAAAGATGTAAAGAACTATTGTCAGTAAGTATACATGAATGTTTTTGTAGGAATTTTGGGAACAGCTGTTCAGTTTAGTACTGCAACCGACCTTAAACATGGCCGTCAATGTAAACATTGGGGAACTGGAATTTCCAGGATTTGACAGTGAAACAAATGTTATGGATTTGGTCAGAATGTTGATTATGAGAATTAGTGAACTAGAAAAGAAAGTGGAAGATATAATATCAAGAAACATGCCTGAAAATACTGAGAATACTGTACAGAGTTTGATACAGGCCAATGAGACAGCGAACCAGGAGATCGAGAATTTGAGATGAGAAAATATTGAATTAAGGAGAAAACTAGAAGAGAGCAGTAACAAAACAGAGAAGGTAAGTAGTGTGTTAGAAGAGCAAAAGGCAAAGTGGGCACATGTGAAAGAACAGAAAGAAGTGGTCAGTTTAAGGGAAATTATTCAGGAAGAAAGGGAAATGAGCAAGAAAAAATGGAAGAAAATGTAGGGAAAATATTGAAGAAAAAAGAGAAAATAGTGAGAGAAACAGTAGAAAGGAACAGATGTGTCGTAATATTTGGAAACAGGGAGGAGGAAGAAAAAGTTAGGTCTGTGAGACTCAAGAGAGACTCAAATCAGGTGAGGAAAGTAGTTGGCAAGATCGATCCTGAAGGAAACAAGTGGGAAAAAGAAATTGAGGAAGTAAGGAGGATAGGGCTATATAAGAATGTGGAAGCAAGACCAATTAGAGTTAAGATGGCATCAGAAGGTGTAGTAAATGATATACTTAAGGTGACTTGGAAACTAAGTAAAGAGGCAGGGATGGAAAATATTATAGTAAGAAAAGATTTGAATGAAGAAGAAAGAGAAGTTTTAAAATCTTTGAAGGACCAAGTAAAGGAAAAAAATGACAGGAGGACAGGGGAAGAATGCAAAACTTTTTTTTGGAGAGTGATGGATATGAAAGCAAGGAAGTGGTATGTGAAGAACTAGATGTGAAGGAAACAAAGGGGATGGATATGAATATGAAAAAAGAGAAGAATGAGTAAAGATAAAAACAGTCAGCAAATCTGAGTATCATGTACAGTAATGTAGATGGGTTAATATCTAAGAAAGGGGAAATTGGGGATTATTTAAATGAAAATAAACCTGAAATTGTTTGCTTGGTAGAGACCAAATTGCCCTGAGATGTCGATACAAAATTATTTGGATGAAACAACTATCAGATTTGGAGGAAGGACAGAGAAGGTAAGTTTGGAGGAGGTATAGTGATATTAACCCAAAATGACCTAAGAGCAAAGAATATAGGAATTGAAAATACCATGGCTGAACTTCTGGGAGTTGTAATAGAGGACAGTTATGGAGAAAAAATGGATGTAATAGTTTTTTATGTGCCCCCCAAAACTAGGGCATGGACGAAGGAAGATCACGAACATTTAATAAGAGAATCCATTATTAGGCTGAAAATGTTAATTGAATGAAGAAATAGAATAATATTAATGGGAGATTTTAACTGTAGAGAAGTTGATTGGGAAAGTATGGATGCTGGGAACAATGAGGAATCATGGGGAAATAAATTAATGGAAATGGTGATGGAAAACATGTTAACCCAGTTGATCAAAGAAAACACAAGAATTAGGGGTGACGAACTATCCAGGCTCGACCTAGTATTCACAGAGGACCCAAATGATGTGAGGAACATAACCTACCATTGCCCCTTTGGTAAAAGTAATCATTTGGTAATTGAGATGGACGTGGTAGGAGTAAGGGAAGGAGTAAGAGATGAAAAACACAGAGAAAATAGATACAGTTATGGGAAGGCAGACTTTGCTTCCCTGAGGAACTTTTTTCAAAATGTAGAATGGAGTAAAATGAACATGATCACAAATGTTGATGAGAAATATGAGTTTTTGACAGAATTATATAAATCAGGAGTTACTAAGTATGTCCCAAAGTTTTCTGCAGCTATGGAAAGGAAGAAAGAATGGTTTAACAACAGATGTAGGATGGCACAAGAGGCAAGAAAAAAAGCATGGAATAAAGTGAGAAGAAGGTATAGTGAAAGGGCTTGGGAGGAGTACAAGCAGGTAAGAAATGAATATGTAAGGGTACGGAGAGAAGAGGAAAGGAAATACGAAAAAAATATTGCATCTAACTGTAAAAAAGAACCAAAACTATTTTATAGGTTTGTAAATGTCAAAATGAAAGTTAAGGACAGTATAATACGACAGAGGGATGGAGATGAAATATACGAAAGAGAGGAAGTCTTGTGTGAAATAATGAACAACAAGCTGCAGTCAGTTTATGTACTGGAAGACGAATTTAGGGAGCCTGAAATGGAACCCAGGCTGACGGGAATGGCCGAAATTATAGTTGACATGAATGAGGTGCTACAGCTGATGAAGGATTTGGATGTGAGAAAAGCATTGGGACCAGATGGTGTGGCTGGATGGATCCTGAAGGAATGTGCCGACCAGTTAGTGTGGCCAGTTTATGTCATCATCAAGACCTCGTTTGAAAATGGACAGTTACCTAAAGATTGGAAAAGAGCAAGTATTGTGCCAATCTTTAAGGGAGGAGATAGTGAGGATCCACTTAATTATAGACCTGTGTCACTTACTAGTATTGTTTGTAAAATCTGTGAGAAAATTATTAGAAAAAGTTGGAAAAAGTATTTAGAAGAAAATGAAGTGATAACACCAAGACAGTTTGGTTTTAGGGAAGGAAGATCATGTGTTACTAACCTATTAAGTTTCTACAGTAGGGTAATAGATGTCGTACTGGAGAGAGAGGGATGGGCGGACTGTGTCTATCTGGATCTTAAGAAAGCATTTGACAGGGTGCCCTATAGGAGACTATTGTGGAAGTTGAGGACCTTTGGAGGGGTGCATGGGAAACTATTAAAGTGGATGGGAGATTATTTGATAGGAAGGCAGATGTGACTAGTGGAGTACCCCAGGGCTCTATCCTGGCCCCAATAATGTTTCTGATATATGTAAATGATTTGCCAGAGGGTTTGAATAGTTACATGAGTATGTTTGCAGATGATGCTAAAATTATGAAACATATTAAATGTATTGATAGTTGTAAAGAACTGCAAAAGGACTTGGACACACTACACAGCTGGAGCCAGACTTGGAAGTGTCATGTATTAGAAATGGGAATAAGTGAAAGAAGACCACAATGGACATATAAAATGGGCAGTTAGATAATTAGTAAAGGAAAGGATGAGAAAGACTTGGGAGTAATTATTCGGGATGACTTGTCACCAGAAAATCATACTGTAAAACCTCGATATAACGGACTTCAATAGACCGGAATTCGCTTTTATCGGACTCGAGGAGCTACCGGACTAAATTCCTATATATAGGAAAAAGTCCAATAAAACCAGAAGCAGTCCGGACTGCCTGACCACTTCAGCTATGTTCTCCATAATAAGGTAAATAAAAGACATGTTTTTCAGTGTACAGTACAGTATTATTATACCATTTGATTAATGTAGTGAAGGTATAGCACAGTACAGTACTGCAGTGGTAGTCTATCTATCTATTGCCAGACACCATAATCCCATAAGGGGTGGCCATTTGACTGAGTTTTTTTTTTTTTTTTTTTTTTTAAATACGGGGAGGGGCACTAACCCTCCACCAACCCACTTGTTGACACGTAGGGAGCACGTACGGTTTGGTTATATGGTTACCACCCAGCATTGTAAATGGTTTCTTGGCTTACAGGAAACCATTTGGCTTGTCACTCAATGTAATGCCACCTGTAAAGGAAAGAAAAGCAGTAAGAAGTGACAGGAAATATAGGAGAAATAGGAAGAAAGGAGGGCAGGCACAGAAAAAGAATGATAAAGGCTAAGGAAGAAGTAGGCAGCACAACATCAAGTGAGTGGATGATGGTCGCCACCACCTACCTAGTGAAAACAGTTTAAAAACCATTGTTGCGATCCGGACTAATGTCTGATATATCGAAAAAAGTCCGGATTAGCAGGGGAAAGTCTGGATGTCGCTTTTTTCGGAATTTCACATTTTTCAGAATGGTTAGGCCCCAATTAGTCCGTTATAGTGAGGTCTTACTGTATAAACAAAATCATTGGGGGAACTTATAGATTACTGACCAACATGAGAGTGGCTTTTAATTATATGGATGAGGAAATTTGTGTTGATTTGTGACATGGTGCTTAAGGAACGAGTGATGAGAAGGAGGACATAAGTACCTAGGAGGAAAATATGGAAGCTGGGAAACCAATCAGTAAGGGATGCCTTTTATAGTGAGATGAGGAGAGTGGTGGCTGAACAGGAAGCCGTAGATAGAGGCGTTAATGAACAGTATAGAGCCCTTAAGAACAACCTCTTGAGAGTTACCGATGCAATATGCGGTTGGACAGGAGGCCTAACCAAGACATAAAGTAACTTGGTTGTGGGATGAGGGTGTAGTAGCTGCAGTTAAGGAGAAAAGAAGGCTTTTCCGGGAATGGAAGAAGGGTGGTAACAGGGAGGAGTACTTGGCTGCCAAGCGCAGGGCTAGAAGAGAGGTATACAGGGCGAAGTCTGAGTCACAGAGACTTTTACTTGATATTCTAAATCATGGAGAAAGGAAAAATATGATTTTTAGGGTGGCAAATCAGGTGAAGAGGGATAATCGGGACATTGTAGGTGAGCAGTGTGTGAAGAATGATGATAGAAGGGTAGTGGTGAACATTGAGGATATTAAAGATGCATGGAGAGAGCATTATAGCCGATTGTTGAATGAGGAGTTTGATTGGGATAGAGAAGGTTTGGAGCCAGCTGATCCAGTGTTTGGCCCTTGGCCTTTGATTGACGCTGCTACTGTGAGTCAGGCAATAGGCAGGGTGCGGGTGGGGAAGGTGGCAGGTGTGTCTGGGTTGCCTGCCGAAATGTTGAAGGCCTCAGGAGATACTGGGGTGAGGTTAGCCACTGACCTGATAAATAGTCACTATTCAGACATCGTGGGCTGTCCAAACCCCTAAATGCCCCCAAATTAAAAAAAATCCGGGAAAAAAACGATTTTTTCTGACCGTGTCAGCTTGAATTTCCCGCTCGCGCCGACTAGCTCCCTTCCTGCCAAATCACCCTCCTACTAGTTCTGTCTCAACTCCCGTGAACAGTGGACGGCTGTCCGATCTTTTGCGGTATTTTCGTTCTTGATTAAATAATCAAAAGTCACAGTGCTAAGGATTTAGTGTAGTTAAACACTGGATTACTGGACATGCTTCAAGAGCAATTATGACCACTCTAAAAACCTTAGAGATGGGGGTAAACAACATTCATGGACTGTAAGTAAACATTGTCAACTGCTAAATATTTTCCATAATCACTTATAAATCCTCATTCTCTAGTTACATTTTATTTACTTCATGCTTTATGTCCCATATTTGAGTGCACAGGCTGTGAAAGAGGTGATTTTCTCAGTGATTACCATGTCTCTTACTTACGTTCACTATCTAGTCAACTGGTTAACATTTTTGCCCCCCACACCTCTAAATCATAGTTTTTCTGGCTACATTTTATTTACTTAATGCATTGTGTCCCATATTTGAGTGCATAGGCTGTGAAAAGGTGATTTTCTCAGTAATAATCATGTCTCTTCCTTACGTTCATTATGTAGTCAGCTGGCAAACACTCCTGCCTTTCTCACCTCAAAATCATCATTTTGGGGTTAAAATTCAATTGATTCATGCTCTGTGCCAATTACTTATGTGAATGAGGTCTAAATTAAGTGCTATGCATGTCCGGTAGGGAGTTAGATAGGTGGTTTTCTGATTTAGGTTAGGTTAGGTTAGGGTCAAGAATGACCAGTGCTGTTGGTGAACAGTGAACACCTTTGCCTTACCTAACTCTTTTTCTGATAACAATTTATTTATTTGATGCTTTGTATCCCATATTTTAGTGCATAAGATATGACAAATGATGATTTTCATGGTGATAGCCACGTCTGATACTTAATTACACTAAGCTGCCAACTAGTGATCACCCCTGCCTTACTCACCTCAAATTCATCATTTTTGGGTTAAAATTCGATTAATTCATGCTCTGTGCCAATTATTTATGTGAATGGGGTCTTAATTAAGTGCTATGCATGTCCAGCAGGGAGTTAGGTAGGTGGTTTTCTGATTTAGGTTAGGTTAGGTTAGGTTAGGGTCAAGAATGACTGGTGCTGTTGGTGAACAGTGAACACCTTTGCCATACCTAACTCTTTTTCTGATAACAGTTTATTTATTTGATGCTTTATATCCCATAGTTTAGTGCATAAGATATGAGAAATGGTGATTTTCATAGTGATAGCCACGTCTGATACTTACACTAAGCTGCCAACTCGTGAACACCCCTGCCTTACTCACCTCAAATTCATCATTTTGGGGTTAAAATTCGATTAATTCATGCTTTGTGCCAATTATTTTTGTGAATGAGGTGTTAATGAAGTGCTATGCATGTCCAATAGGGAGTTGGTAGGTGGTTTTCTGATTTAGGTTAGGTTAGGTTAGGATCAAGAATGACCAGTGCTGTTGGTGAACAGTGAACACCTTTGCTATACCTAACTCTTTTTCTGGTAACAGTTTTTTTATTTGATGCTTTGTATCCCATATTTTAGTGCATAAGATGTGAGAAATGATGATTTTCATAGTGATTGCCATGTCCGATACTTATTTATATTAAGCTGCCAGCTCATGAACATCTGTGCCTTACTTACCTCAAAATCATCATTTTGGGGTTAAAATTAAATGAATTCATGCTTTGTATCCATTATTTAATGCATATGGTGTGAGAAAGGGTGATTTTCCTAGTGATTTCCAAGTCTGATACTTACACTTGCTGGCAAATTGTGAGCACCTGTGCTTTACTCACCTCTAAATCATCATTTTTTGGTTAAAATTCAGTTAATTCATGCTTTGTATGCATTATTTATGTGAAAGGGGACTTAAATAAGTGCTATGCATGTCCAGTAGGGAGGTAGGTAGGTGGTTTTCTGATTTAGGTTAGGTTAGGTTAGGATCATGAATGACCAGTGGTGGAGCTTCCGGGCCACTATCCGGACAAGACCACTGTTTGGACATGCCTTTGGCTCTATTACATCGGATAGTGGAGGGATTACTGTATTTAGAAATGTAAGAGAATTGGAAAGGGTGGATAGAGAAGATCTTTTTGTGTTGGATGATGGAAGAACAAGAGGTCATGGCTTCAAGTTGAGGAAAAGTAGATGTCTTAATGATCTCAAAAGGTTCAGTTTCCCGAACAGAAGCATAAGTTTTTGGAATGACTTAGACGAATAGGTGGTGCAGGCGAAAAACATTCATGTATTTAAAACTAGATTAGATGAATGTAGATATGGAGACAGGACAACACGAGCTTAGCTCAATTCCTGTATACTACAAATAGGTAAATACACACACACACACACACACACACACAGGTCGCCGACGTGGACAGACGTCTTCCTGGATCGCAGGGAAATAATCGCTGAATCAGCGGCGAACGGAAACCAGCCTATTGTGATTGTGTAAATGAGTGGTGAGTGGTGGTCCCGTCAGACATTAGTAAAAAAAAAAAAACGCAGGTTTCGGGATAAAGAGAGCAAGATACAGTAGAATAGAAAAGTTTCCATATGGTTGTATCATGGCGGAAAGCGACGGCGGTTTGTTTACGTCTGGTGAAAGGGAATTTGTGGGATTCTCCGACGAAGATGCGAAAAATGGAAGTGCCAAACTGAATCAAACACGAGTAGCAGGAGTAGAAAAAACGGCGGAGAGGAATGTCCAGGAATTGAAGAAGGTATGGGTAGTAATTAGGGAGCTGCAGGAGAGGACCTTACAACAGGAGAGAGAGATAAAAGTTTTGCAGAACAAGCTGGAAAAAGTTTACACATGCAGTGCTGAACAAGAAAGAGAAGTAACGGAATTAAAAGTGAGCAATGAATCTGCCACAAATGAAATAGAACAGCTCAAGAGGGAAAACAAGAGGTTGGAAGAAGAAAGAGACAGAATGAAAAGTAAATTAGATGAGTATGATTAAAAATCAAGGATGCAAGATGAACATATTAAGGAAATTAAGGAGCAACAAAAGGGGTGGAAGAAAATTCAGGAGGAAGGGAATGTAAATTTGAAAGAGATTATAGAACAACAAAGCAAGGAAAAGGTCGAGAAGGAAGTGATTAGGGTACTGAAAAGTAGAGAATCTTTAGTCAGGGATGTAGCAGACAAGAAAAAATGTGTAATTATTTTAGGGGTTAAAGGAAAGCGTATCACGATAAGATCTAAAAGAGGAAGAGAAGTATTGAATAAAGTTAAAGAAATAATATCAGTAGTCATGGAGGGTAACAATGAAGCCCAAGAAGAGATTGAAGAAGTGTTTAGGTTAGGTAAGTATGAGGAAAGAGGGGCGAGGCCACTGAAGGTGAAGTTTCAGTCCCAGGTAATAGTAAATGAAATCATGAATAGGACGTGGAAATTGGCAGACAAAGAGGGGTTCAAAAATATCTGGTTAAGGAGAGATGCAAATGAGGAAGAAAGAGCTAAAATAAAGGAGTTAGTAAAGGAAGCTAAGGCAAAAAACGAACAGAGAACGGAGAAGGAGAAGACAGTGTTTTATTGGAGAGTTATGGACCAGAAATTGAGGAAGTGGTACCGACGGAGAGGAGGAGAAAAGACGGTTTAAGTAATAACGAAAAAAGTTTGAAGGTGGCGTACACTAATGTTGATGGACTAATATCTGCAATGTTAGAAATCAACGATTTCTCGAGGGTACAAGAACCTGATGTTATGTGCTTTGTAGAGACCAAGTTAAGGGAGAATATTGATATCCATACGGGAGATGGCAAATACAAATTGTGGAGAAGAGACAGGAAAGATAAAATGGGAGGAGGAGTGATGATAGCAGTGAAGAACAACTTAAATGTCGATTCTGTGGAAATGGGAGAGGGTAGGGCTGAAGTGATAAACATGAAATTAGAAACTGGAGAGAACTGTAAGAGAGATGTAGCAGTAGTATATGTTCCACCAAAGACAAGAGCATGGATTGATGATGAATACCAGGAGATGTTGTCAGACATGGTTAGTTATCTGCAAAAGTGATTGAGAAAAGCAGCAATATAATTCTAATGGGTGATTTTAATTGTAAAGAGGTGAACTGGGAGGAATGGGACTTAGGAGGTGACGAAGGTTCGTGGGGCACTATATTGTTAAACATTGTGATAAATAATGTAATGACACAGTGGGTCAAAGAAGAGACACGATTCCGAGGTGATGACACCCCATCAAGATTAGATTTACTGCTAACCAAAGAACCTGACGTAATTGAATCCTTGAAATATCTGTGTCCTATAGGAAAAAGTGATCACGTGGTCATTGAGTTCCAGATGATAATTAGAACGTGGTGCCAAGAGACAAGCTCCATAGGCAGGGAAGATACAACTTTGGGAAAGCAAACTTTACAGAATTGAGAAAATTTTTCGAAAATGCAGATTGGAGAAAATTCAGAGAAACAAGAGAGATTCAGAGGAAGTGGGATATCTTTCTAGACCTCTATAATTCAGGAGTGGAAAAATATGTTCCAAGAGTAAGTGGGAAAGAATACAGGAAAAAGGAGTGGTTTAATAGAAGGTGTATGATAGCGAAAAAAGAGAGGGACATGGCATGGAACAAATAGAGAAAGAGAGGTAATAACAGAACAAAGGAAGAATATAAAAGAATTAGAAATTAATATACAAGAATTCGTAGAGAGGAAGAAAGGAACTTTGAAAAAGGTATAATCGACAAATGTAAGGATGAACCCAAATTGTTTTATAGATTTGTTAATGGCAAATTGAAACAAAAGGAAGGAATCACCAAACTGAAAGTAGAAGGAGAGGTCTACAATGATGCGGCAATGCAAGCTGAAATAATGAACAAACGTTTCCAATCAGTTTTTACTAATGAAGGGGAGTTTGTGGAGAGGGAGGGAGTGACTAGGAATGTGGTGATAAAAGATATAAAAGTGGAAGTGCAGGAAGTGTACAAATTATTGGAAACTCAAGATGTAAGGAAAACCCCAGAACCAGATGGAATTTCAAATTGGTACTGAAGGAATGCAGAGACTAACTGGCAGATAAGATGCACAGTTTAATTGTGTGTTCACTGGAAGAAGGGAAAGTGCCTCGGGAATGGAAGAGAGCAAATGTGGTACCGATTTGCAAGGGAGGAAACAAGGAAGAACCCCTGAACTATAGACCAGTGTCCCTAACCAGCATGGTTGCAAAATTGTGCGAGAAGATTCTAAAAGATAGGTGGATAAAATATCTGGAAGAGATGAATATTTTGACTGAAAGTCAATTTGGATTTAGAAGTGGAAGGTCATGTGTTTCCAACTTGTTGAGCTTTTACTCAAGAGCGATTGATGTGCTACAGGAGAGAGACGGTTGGGTGGATTGTGTATATTTAGATTTGGAAAAGGCCTTTGACAAGGTTCCCCATAAGAGACTAATGTGGAAATTAGAGCATATAGGAGGACTGAAGGGTAACCTCCTGGAATGGATGAGAGACTTTTTGAGAGACAGACAAATGAGGACAGTAATAAAGGACAGGATGTCTGGATGGAGAGAAGTAACAAGTGGTGTCCCACAGGGCTCGGTGTTGGCACCCGTAATTTTCCTGATTTACGTAAATGATATGGTAGATGGAGTGAACAGTTATGCAAGTCTGTATGCTGATGATGCAAAGATCTTGAGGAAGGTAGAGGTTGAAGGGGACTGTAAAATGCTGCAGGAGGATCTGGATAGGATACATGACTGGAGCCGGATGTGGGAAATGAAATTCATCGCAAAAAAATTTAAAATATTGGAAATGGGTAAAAGCACCAAGAGACCATCACTGAATTATATGATGGGTAATGAACCAATCACAAAAGCGAGAGACGAGAAAGATTTAGGAGTGCTGGTTCAGGATAGTTTGTCACCTGAAAAACACATCAGCAAGATAGTTAGAGAGACATATAAACTCTTGACCAACATAAGAGTGGCATTACATTACATGAATGAAGAGATGATGAAAAAACTGATAGTGGCCATGATCCGCCCCAGGTTAGAATATGCAGCAGTAGTGTGGTCCCCACACAAAAAGAAAGATATAAACAAGATTGAGAGAATACAAAGAACAGCAACCAAGATGGTCCCCAGTCTGGCAGATCTGTCATATGGTGAGAGGTTAGAATGGCTGGATTTGCCATCCTGAGAGGAAAGGAGAGAGAGGGGTGACATGATTGCAGTGTTCAGGACCATGATGGGAGTAGATAAACTTGATAGAGAAGATCTGTTTTTATGGGATAAGAGAGTAACAAGAGGACATGGTCTGAAACTGAAGAAGCCACGCTGCTTGAAGGACATCAAGAAGTATAGTTTTCCATATAGAGGCATAGACCTGTGGAACAGACTGGACAAAGAGATCGTCCAGTCTAAAAACTTAAACGAGTTTAAAGCAAAATTTGACTTATTGAGAATCAGAGATGGGACCCCTCGAGCGTAGCTCATTTCCTGTATATCACAATTAGGTAAATACACACACACACACACACACACACACACACACACACAAACATGTACGCATGCAAGCACCCAATGCATGAGGCCTGGTGTGGCCATTGTCAGCATTTTTGTTTTACTGTCGTTATAATGCATTAAGTTCTTGCTGCAGTGTTCATAATTATATTATATACTNCACACACACACACACACACACACACACACACACACACACACACACACCGTGGAGGACATCAGCGTTCTCTTAACATTGCGAAGTTCACATTTGGCTCTCGTACCCTTCCTGACACAGTTATCATCGGTGGTACACGGCTCTCATTGAAGGCATTTGTTTCTTCCCTTTGCTAGTGTACATCGTGCTGGTGTTTTGGTCACCCTGCCAAATACTGCCACTCTTCCCAACATTGTCCGTAGTGCGAACAGCCTGATCATACTCAGTCTGATTGCTCTGCTGATGGATATCGTTGTCTGAATTGTGGTGATGCTCATGCTACCTTCCATTGCAGCTGTCCAACCTTCTTGTTTGCATCAGAGGTTGCCAGGGTCCATTCTTGGGAGGGCCTGACCCTTCGTAATGCTCATCAGACTTTTCATCGTGAAGGTATCCATATCAGCACCTCGTACGTAGGGTGCCTTCGTTCCTCTTTACCACAGTCCTCCCATCTTCCTCAGTTCCATCTGCTCCAGTTGTTCTTCCCATCTGCAGCTCCCATCATACCTCCTCCTCACCTACCCCTCCATTTGTCACTGTTGTCTCCTGTCCCTCTCCCTCTGCTTCTGTTCTCCTCCCTCCTTTCAACCCTCTCCTGTTTTGCATTCCAACTCTTTCTCTGTTCCAGATTCCTCCACTCCTGCCTCCTCCCTGTCTCCTGTATTATCCACTCCTTGTCCTTCTCCTCGTCGCCCTTCCTGTGCTTCTACTTCCCCTCGCTCTTCCTCCTCTTCTTTCCACCAACAGCCACTGTCCTCACCCCAGCATGCCCCCTCTAAGTAGACACAGGCTGCCCTCCGCTGCTTCAGACACCAAGGGTTCCTCAAAACCCTCACATTCTTCCCCAGCTCGTAAAATGTGTGCCGCCCATCCCGTATGATGTGCAGCACCTACACCGTCGAAAATCCCTATCTCTGCTTCACGGTCTGCTTAACTCCCTACTTTAACTCCGCAATCCGCTGTAACCTCAGCTCTGCAGCCAGCTCTGGTTCCCCTGTCAACACCACAGACAAGACTCACTACAGTTACTTATGATGAAACCCTCACTGACATTATGGATTTCCTTGCAACACCTTTACTGGACCCCATGGATAACAAGTACTCACTTCAAATGGCTGAAGTCCATTCAACACCTTCTAATGTCCCTCGTACCCCCACTCTCTCCTTCACCTCCTGCCCCCCACCCCTCTCCTCCTCCCCTCCCTCTTTTCCCCTTTCCTCCACTCCCTCCCTTTTTATTGTTGCCTCCCCTCCTTTTCCACATGTTTCAGTGTTCTTTCCCTATGCCTCCAGGCTATGGTGACCATCCCGCTTAACTGCCTGTTCCACCCCCTGCCCCTTTTCCTGTTATCACAACGAGTCGATAATATATACAGTACAGTTAAGTCGGCTATGGCGCGAGCTTCCATTACGCGAATTTCTATGACACGGCAAGGTGCCAGAACAAAAAAAATTGAGCCATACTAATAGAACACCTATGGCACGACCGTGTGGAAAGGTTTGAAATGCCTGGGCAAATTCCCCTGGCAGGCGGGGCACTCCCCTGTTTGTAAACAAAGATGGAGACCTCTTCAACTCCATACTACGAGTGCTCCACCTGTAGACGTTTTTCTCTCTTATGAGGAGGTTAAACTTCATCAAATTCATTATGTTAAGTAATAAAACATTAAAGATTCTTTGGGTATTGTGACTAGTTTATTGGTTTGTTCATAAAACTTCTATGAGCTTGTTAGTAACGAAGCACCTATCTCTGAGCTAAGACGAAGAGTATTGCCTCCCATCATCATCATCACGTATATAAGAATGATTATTAATGTGTTAAATGTGAGTATGTTGACACTTGAGCTTGGAAACTTTATCAAATAAATTTCTTGAATCAGTGCTTCACCAGGCAGCCTCCGCCATCTGTAATGTTTTGGTCAGCAGTCAGCTGACCGACCAAAACATTAAAGATGGCAGAGGCTGCCTGGTGATGACTGATTGAAGAAGTTTATTTGATAAAGTTTGTATGCTCAAGTGTCAACAAAACTCACATTTAACACAGTAATAATCATTCTTCTATACGTGATGATGATGATGGGAGGCTTTATATTTCGTCTTAGCTGAGAGATAGGTGCTTCGTCACTAACCAGTTCATAGCGGTTTTACAAACTATTGTATTATGCCCAAGTAGACACGAGGCTGATCACCCTACCATTTTCTGTGCATATTGTTACGTGTAATACATGCATTGACTGATTGCTTGATTGTGTGCCTGTGTAAAGTGGGGGCAAATGGGAAAAAGTCAGGTGAGAAGGGGGACTTTGGGCAACTGTCCAAAACCAAATTCCATTTTTCCCATAAGCATAGTTATTTCTATGGCACGGAATTGTTCCATAACCAATTAGCCGCACCATAGGTGACTTGACTGTATATATATAAATATACATATACAGTGAAAGCTCGATTATCCAGGCTCGGATTATCCAACCTTCGGTATATCCGGGCCCTGACTGAATGGTTCAGTGGTACAGTAATACATAGAATTATCCGGTTTAAACACGAAGCATCCGGTTGCTAGCGAGCGAGGCATGGGTAAACCAGTGTGAGTCTGTCCCCCCACCCACATCCCCTTCTCACAACTTGATAACATGGGTGGCAGGGTGGAGTTTGGTTAGGCAACTGATAACCTAACCTAGCCTAACATTGCTTAGCTACCTAATAATTTAACCTATCCTAACCTGGGCTGCAGTTGGAGAATTGGGAAACGAAATCCACTTCTAATTGAAATCCACTTCTTATTACGTTGAATAAGTTTCTTCCATTATGCCGGAAACAGTCCTAGGTACGGCCTAAAGAATGTGACGATCATGATAAAGAAGGAAATCTTTCAGCAAGAGAAGGTAATTATTACCAAATTCAAAGTAGAAAAATATAGAAAACAAATTAGAGGAATATGAATTGAACTGGTAAAGTCTTTAGGCTGTATGCTTAGACGAAAATTTATGGGTTTCACAGTTTTAGAGGACGAAATGGAACAGAAATGTTTGCTAATAAAAAAAAATTACCATCTCACGTGTTCTCTTAAGTTAGCATTCAGTTTCAGATTCTTCGTTAAATATCGCGCTTCCCATTTCAGACTGGCAGAGCAGATAGTTATTTCTGTCTCTTTTAGTTAAGCGTACATTATGTTCATTCTTTTGTTCGTTCCTAAGTGTATGTGTGAAAGTGAGAGTATTGATGCAAACAGTAATGTATTCCATTAACCCCTTCATAGCCGTCAGCCTTGAACGATGCTTTACTGTACCGGTGTCAGTGACGGTGAGTTAAGAGCTATAAAAAACTGCGAGCAATTATGGGAAGGGATCAAAGATTGAAGGTCACTGGTATGTTTACACGACCCTACTCTACTGTCCCAAGCAGCCACGCGGTCACTTCCTCTCAGATGTCTTTGCTGATATGTTTAAGTTCTAATGTAACATGCCCCTTAATTTTGAGTAAGTTTCTTCCATTATGCCTCAGGCAAAGTCTGAGTCACAGAGACTTTTACTTGATAATCTAAATCATGGAGAATGGAAAAATATGATTTTTAGGGTGGCAAATCAGGTGAAGAGGGATAATCGGGACATTGTAGGTGAGCAGTGTGTGAAGAATGATGATGGAAGGGTGGTGGTGAGCAGTGAGGATATTAAAGATGCATGGAGAGAGCATTATAGCCGATTGTTGAATGAGGAGTTTGATTGGGATAGAGAAGGTTTGGAGCCCGCTGATCCAGTGTTTGGCCCTTGGCCTTTGATTGGCGCTGCTACTGTGAGTGAGGCAATAGGCGGGATGTGGGTGGGAGGGGCGGCAGGTGTGTCTGGGTTGACTGCCGAAGTGTTGAAGGCCTCAGGAGATACTGGGGTGAGGTTAGTCACTGACCTGATAAATAGGATTATATATGAGTGTGTTGTCCCAGATGATTGGCTGAGGAGTGTAATTGTAAATGTGTACAAGGGAAAGGGTGATGCCCTGGAAAGGGAAAATTACAGAGGTATAAAGCTCTTAGATCAGATAATGAAAGTAATGGAGAGAGTTCTAGAAGGTATGATTAGAGAAAGAGTGAATATCAATGAGATGCAGTTC
>JAGKTI010012336.1:0-13621 GCA_018397915.1 Birgus latro | reverse complement strand
CATCAGTGTAAATATGCATTTTTTTCTTTTTTATGTTTCTTACCTATGATGTTTTCATAATAATATTACTGTACAATACATCAGTCCATGTTTGTTTCATTTATCATCATAAAATTAAGAGGTAGAGTCGAGAGAAAGAGTGGGAAAAAGTGCTTACCTTGGGATGATGTCGACCAATTTACCTTTATTGCATATATTTAATTGTTTAAACTTTGCGAATTTCGATTTTGCGAGGTTTTTTGTCGACCATATTCTCGCAAAATTGGAGGAAGCACTGTACTTTCGTATATTACATCTTCAGACAGAGTGAGACAGAGACGTGAAAGGTAGAGGTCTTTTATGCACACTCGCAGCCAGGAGTGGCACACAGAACAAAGGATGACAATAGGCAGCATGCGTAGGGATGTACCTGACAAGAAAGGGGACAGGGGTAAATACTGCGGCTTAACTTAAGACCTAGAGGATTAATGCTAGGTGTGTCCCACACAGGTGTGACTACACTACCAGGAGATGACAAGGAATGATCAGTTATTAGTCTGGGGGATACTGCTTTAAAATTAATTCATTTAACAATTTATCACACTTAAAATGACCATAGCTCATGTTTACATTCTTTTCATAAGTGCCAGAAATTATGCAAGATTCTATTACATTTCTTTCATCAAAGCTTTTTGATGTTGCTGGAACCTTAGAGCTAGCCCAGTCAATTTGGTGATCACTGGATGCTTTGTGCTGAAATAATCCACTACTCTGTTGGGCTGTCCTTACACTGTATTTATGTTGTGAGATTCTAGTTTCCAAATCTTTCCCAGTTTGTCCTATGTAAAATTTGTTACAGCTTTTACATTGGATTTTGTAAACAACACCTGAATTACTGAAAGGGCTGTTTTTGATAAGGTTTTTTTTTTTTGTTCTCATATTTGAATACTACTTGTACATTAAATTTCTTCAGTATGTGAGCAACATCAAGAAAATTTTCATGGAAGGGGAGGACAAGGGTTCTTTGAAAATTATGACGATCTGGCTTACTAGTCTTTCCTTCAAGGAATTGTTTCTTGCCTGTATTGTGGCACTTAGTTAGTATACTTGGTGGATATTTTAGCTTCTTTCCAATGCTGTGAATCATTTTTAGTTCATCATCTAAAAATTCTGGGTCTGAAATTTTTTATGCTCCCAAATACATGGATATGAACACTGATCTTTTTACATTAATGTGATGGTTTGAATAATAATGCACATGTGTGGGACACACCTATCATTAATCCTCTAGATCTTAAGTTAAGCCGCAGTATTTACCCCCGCCTCCTTTTTTGTCAGGTGCATCCCTAAGGATGCTGCCTATTGTCATCCTTTGTTCTGTGTGCCACTCCCGGCTGCGGGTGTGCATAAAAGACCTCTACCCTTCACGTCTCTGTCTCACTCTGTCTGAAGATGTAATATACGAAAGTACTCACCATCGCTCCTTTCATTTCTCCTGTGGTTATTTTGCACATATGTATGTATGTATATACAGTATATTTACACAGTAAACTCAGTTATTTGTTTTAATTCAACCAAGCCCTACACTGAATAAAGTGAAATGCTGGATATTGCATAGTACCCTCTCCCTTGTCAACTCAACATTCGGCATTGAGCTGAATGTTGTGTTACTATCCGACTCAGCCGTCTATCCTACAAACTTTTCCATAGATAAAAGATGAAAACCTAGCATAAAATTGATACAGTACAGTAATGCTGTGCAGCACAATCCCAGTTAACTGCGAAATTTCAGAAATTTACCTTCTGGGTGACTTATTTTTCCTGAACATTTGTTATATACTGACATACATAGGCTTTATCATTGTGGTATATACTGTACCACTCATACTGAGGGCCCCAAACAACCATTTGAGACATAACTTCCTCTTAAACACACCCTATAGACATAACATACTATACGTGATTGCAGTGTCTTGCAGTAGTGCAGAATGCATATGGTAAGTTCATTTTGTTAAACATTGTGTTAACTTTATTCATGAAACATGGAAAAATAAACTGAAGAAATAAAATTTGGGCATTTATTGGTGAACACATGATTTGGAAAGAAGTGTTGTACACCTGCCATATCTCCTCCTTCATCCACTATTTCCATCCCTCCCTCTTCCTTTTCTCCTCCCACTTCCTCTTACCCATTCACACTACCACCACCATTCCTTCGCCTAATAATTCTTCCTTACGAGAACCAAACACTTCATCATCATTCTTTTCACTTTCACCTCCCCTTTCCTGTTCCACTCTTATTCCTACCACCACCATCCTCTTGTCTAATAGTTTCTCTTCTAGATCCAGATACACTAACATCATCCTCCTCTTCCACTAATCTTTCCTTCCTTCCCTCTTCTCAGCCTTCCCCCCCAGTCCGATCCACACACACAGGAAAACGTAGTCCAGTCAAAACCCATGTTTTATCTCCCTCATAGAAACTGTTTTCTCCACTCTCCCCCCTCCTCCACCAGTTACCACAGACTACTGTACTGAATCATTAGATGCAATTGAGACCGACACAGAACAATCCAACACTCCATCCCAAATTCACCTTCCGCCACCAGGCTCCCCTCTTCTCAACCCCGTGACTTAACTTTTGCAGACATTCATCCACCACCATGTATCCTACCTCCTACTCCTCATCCCTCATCCCCTTCTCTTCAAGTTACTGCTAGTAACCCCCCTCATCCCATACTGCCACTTCCTCCATGCTTAACCTACCTCTCCCTCAGGTCTCTTCCCTTGACTCCTTGCTCTCCTCTTCCTCTTCTCCAACTCACCTTACTTCACCCCCTATCAAACCCCTCATGCGAGTCCAAGCCAAAACACTATTACTACCATTATCACACCATGATAATCCTCATCCTCAAAATGTCCGTTCTGCACTGGAATGTTTGTGGCATTCGATCAGATCATAATGACCTACTCTTTCTTATTTCCCAGTACAATCCACAAGTCTTCTGTCTCCGGAAAATTTTTCTTACCCACGCACCCCCTTCCATCCCTGGTTATTCTTTTGTACCTCATTCTGTTTCTGATATTTGTATTCGTGGTTGTTCCAAAACTCCTCATGAACCTCTGCCCATCCAAATCTCACTCCCTTGCACTGTCTCACAAGTATACTTAAAATGTTGGCTTACAGTTATGACAGTCAGTTTCTCACCTTCCATTCCAATAGACTTCTTTCCATTTTCAAGTCTCCTCACCAAACTCCTCACATCACACCTAATGGAGTGGCTCAGCAGTTAATTCTCATGGTTGTTCCCTTGGAAAATTTTGTGTATGTTGTCTCTTTTAACTCTGGCTGTCATACTCATTTTGATTAAAAAACTTATTCTTTCTCGTGTCCTGACCTCTCTCTATGCACAGCTTCTTTCACCGTTAATTTTCAGTGGACTGTGATCGACCAACTTTTTAACCTTGATCTTTTGCTTATTTTGTAAATGCCAACTTCCTGTGTCCCAGTTCCCTGTCCCCCAAATGGTGTTTTCAGCATGCTGAATGGCCCGCATATACATCTCTCTCAGAATTATCTCATCCTCCACTATGTTTTTCCAAGATCCAAGATACATAAGCTTACCTTCTAGTGACCGTTTTAAGTGCGGCTTTTACTGCTCTCCCACGAACTCTAGACCTTTTACAAACATATATGTCCCCTGGTGGAATTGAGACCATTCCAAGGTCCTATAAATGAAGCATGCATCATAGCGTAGTTTCTGTTGCAAATGCCAAACTCCTGGTTGCCTCTCTGCCTTTATGTTTAAAATGGCCACAGCTCTTCTTCATTGTGCTGTTCAACTGGCAAAATATCTAAACTGGTGTATGTGTATGCCTTCCATTATATCTTCTAACTTTGCCTCTGCTATCTGGAAGTGTATACACAAACTTTCCGGCAAACATTTCCCTACTCACTCTCGTTTTAAATATAAACAACCACTCTGTTGCAGATTCTGTATCAGTAGCTGAAGAACTAGGCTTATATTTCAGTCAGGTTAGTAGTGGTTTCCATCTGTCTCCATTATTCAATTCTTTAACCCATCACGTCCTGACTGATTTTCCACCTCTGACCCCCCCCCACCCCACCCCACCCCACCCAAAAAAAAAAAAAACACCCCACCCCCCAAAAAAAAATCAGATTTTTTTTTCTTTTTTTCGCTCAAACCTCCGCCTTTGGTGAGAAACATTGAAAATTCATAGAGAAATTGCCCTCTTGAGCTTATAAATGTGCTACAAGTGACAGTCACCCCTACCTTTTCATTCTCTCTGAGGGTACCAGCCTTCAAAGAATATGAACTATGGGAGGGTTAACTAATTCAAGCCACTTTAAATTACATATTTATTTATTTATTTGGTATGAATTTATATGTAGTACAAGAGTATTTTGGTTTTCACACAATTATTTAGGCGATATAAACGTTGTTCACTCACCAAACACATTAACATATGGCTTTTTCATTTACAACATTACCGCCTTATCACTTCTGTTTTTTTTCTTCCTCTAGCTTGTTTATTCCTTTGTCCTCCACCTCAGGAATCACTTTCACCATGAATTTCATCATTGGAGAGACCGTGGCACAACATGTCTTTACTGGCCAGGTCACTGCTAACAGGTGAATTGCCAAGAAAATGGCGTGTGGGGAGGGAGGGGGGATCAGGTGGGGCCAGGCAGTATTCCTGCTTGACAGCGGGTAGAGGAAGGTCTCCCACATATGCCTACCAAAAGTCACCCATGAAACTTGAAAAATGTGCAAATGACTGACCTTGCAATTCCGTAATGTATGGGTACATCATCAGGTGTCACCGTGACAAAATCTACCTATTGCTCTTACTATTTGCTTATGCAAGCTGCTTGAACACATGATTAATCATCATCTTACATGGATTTTGGAATCAAAATGCTTACTCTTTTTCTAGTTCAATTATCGACGAACACGAAGTACCTCTACAATCAGTCCTTTAGTACAACTTGAAACTTATGTTTTAATAGCCATTGCCAGTGGTCAGTCTGTATATGCATTTTTTTTTTCTTTTTATGATTCCACTTGGAGATACCACATTTTACGACAACAATCTTCCTTCAAAATTGATGGAAATGTGGGTGTCTTCCTTCGCTCATTTCTCGACAACAGGACCTTGTGTGTTCATGTTGCCAATTCTGTCTCTCCCTGTTTTCTTCAACATGAGGATTTCCCTCAAGGCAGTGTACTTAGTACTACTTTATTTCTTATTGCTATAAATGGTATTGTCTCCCTACCACCTGTGATCAGATCTTCCCTTTATATAGATGACTTTGCCATCTATGTCTCAGGATCCTCTTTTACCGTACATGAAATTCAGTCAGTAGTTACGGTGGCTTCTTCTTGGGGTACAGTACTAAACATGGTTTTACTTTCTCTGCAACCAAATTTTGCGTTATGCTTTCTTCCCACAAAAGGATAGTTTCACATCCCCTTCTCTTTCATTACAATACCCCTTTACAATATCAAACCATTGGAAAATTTCTTTGTGTAATCTCTGTCATCGTACTTGGAAAGACCATACAGCAAAATCTCACTATAACAGACTACAGTCACAACTCCTTATACGATGGGGTTACATCAGGTCATACCTTAATGTATAACGAGTTTATCATTAATTGGGAGATTGAAATACATTATAAAAGGGGGGGTTATGTCAACCCAGCTTCCCAAAGTCACCTTTTTTTTTTTTTTTTTTTTTAATGCAAGCAAGAAGGAATCAAAGGCCACAGGCCCGCATACTGCTCCTTCCAAGAAAAAGCAAAAACAACACAAAAGAGAGCCAAATTCAAGATCCGTTCAATTTGAGATGCCTGGACACACTGCGTTTGAAAGACTGGAGATCATAGGAAGTAGGAAATACAGACAGAGGAAGACAGTTCCAGAGTTGACCAGTTGCATAAATGAAGAACTGGGAGTAACAGTTAACTCTTACATTAGAGAGTTGGACAGAAAAGGGATGAGAGTTTGTTGCTAGACGGGTACTACGTGCCTGTTGTAGAGGTGGAGGGATGCAAGCAGACAGTTCAGAGGAACAGTAACCATTGAAGTAGCGATAGAAGAGAGATAAAGATGCAACAGTGCGGCGAAGAGACAAAGGTTGAAGGGAATCAGTAAGAGGAGGAGAGTTAATGAGACGAAAAGCCTTTGACTCCACCCTATTGAGAAGAGCTGCATGTGGGGAGCCTCCCCACACATGAGAGTTGTACTCCATACACGGGCGAATAAAACCCGTGTACAAGGTCAACAACTGTGCAGGGGTAAAGAAAGTTCGGAATCGGCTTAGCACACCCAATCTCTTGGAAGCAGATTTCACAAGAGATGTAATATGTTCTTTCCAAGACAAATCCCAAGTGAATGAAACAAGCATGTTCAAGGATGTTGCAGGACATAACTGTTCATTATTAAACATTAGTGGGTAATCCTGAGGAAGATTTTGTCGGGTTGATAAGTGTAAGAACTGAGTTTTTGATGCATTAAAAATAACAAGATTATTTTTACCCCAGTCAGAGATACGAGCCAAGTCAGACCTACCCAAGACTTTACACAAATCCACAGTACAGTAACTCACCAAAACAAATGCTATCACACAAAAACAGGCAGCATTATTCACGTACAATAAATCTTTGCAGCAACACAATAATCACACTTGCATAACATTGGCCTGGTGCTACACAGTGTATGCTGTAGTACGATACTTGGCTGAGAGGTGACGATAGCAGGGGGGTACACATGAACAAGTGGAAAAGACGTGGCTTTGAAGAGGTGGTGGGACTGTGTAGCTGAACCAAATCAATGCATTGCACACCGGGGCTGGCATCTTGCCTGAGATGAGTGACAGTCACCTTGCATGTGCCTGGTGCTTCGTACAAAATTTTCCGATGGCAATATCGGTATACAGTAACGGGAAATTCTTTGTAAATCAGATTTTGGGGTGTAACTTTTTTATCATTGTAACAAATTATCGTATACCGGTTAAAACGTATAACGAGTTGTGACTGTAATTGGAACCCAAGCCATTTAGAAAAAAAGCGACATCCAGACTTCTCTCTGCTAACTCAGACTTTTTCCGATATATCAAACATTAGTCCGGATCGCGTCAACAGTTTTTAAGCTGTTTTCACTACCATTGCAGTATCGTACTATACTGTACATTCACAACAGTAATCATATTGTATAATATATATAAAAATATTGTACTGTATACAATGAGTCCTCAATAAACAAAAGGGATAGGGACCAAAAAAAAACTTTCGTAATTCGAAATTTCGTGTATCGGAACAATTTTCCCCATTGAAATATACAGTAGAACCCCTGAATTTGTATACAATTCGTTCCTGGAGGCTGTACAAGTTGCGAATTGTTCAAAAGCCAAATCTTTTTTTCCATAAGATGGAACAATGTATTTTGCATTAATCCATTCTTTAGTATGGATGAAATGGTAGATTTCGCCATACCATAATGAATGGCAGGATCAGAGACGTGGGTTCCACTTTCAAACATTGCAGTGAGTTCTTTTTTCAGCTTAGTTGTAGTAGTTGTCACATCAGTCATACAGGCTCCATTAAACTTTAAATTACGTATTTTCATCAGAAAATTGTACGTCAATCTTGGGCCCTAAGAAGATTAGTGAGTCAGCTGGAGCTAAAAGAAAAACAATGAGAACAACAATTGAGCTGACTGGCTCAGTCATCTCAAACAATTGAGCTGACTGGCTCAGTCAGCTCAGTTGTTATTCTCACTGCTTATCTTTTAGCTCCAGCTGACTCACTAATCTAATAGGGCCCATGATTATGTACAATTTTCTTACGAAAATATGTAATTTATTACAAAGTTTAATGGAGCCTGTATGACCGACGCGTCGCTGGCGAAGGACAAAGAGGGACTGATGACCACGTAGCACTTACGATCCCACTTCTCTTAGTGCGAATAGCGGGTCGCCGTACGAAAACTGGAGCGATTTTTGGACGAAAAGCTGTACGAAAACCGAGTTGTACAAGTAGAGAGGCATATGAATTTCAGGGTTCCACTGTACATAGAACTGTTTTTTTTTTTTTTTTTACTACAAGGCACAAGGAACCAAAGGCCATGGGCCTGCATACTGTTCCTTCCAAGAAAAAACAAAAACAATACAAAAGAGAGCCAAATTCAGGATCTATTCATTTCGAGATACCTGGACACACTGCATTTGAAAGACCGGAGGTCATAGGAAGTAGGGAATACAGACAGAGGAAGACAGTTCCAGAGTTGACCAGTTGCGTAAATTAAGGACTGGGAGTAACGGTTAACTCTTGCATTAGAGAGTTGGACAGAAAAGGGATGAAAGTTTGTTGCTAGACGGGTACTACATGCCCGTCATAGAGGTGGAGGGATACAAACAGACAGTTCAGAGGAACAGTGACTGTTGAAGTAGCGATGGGAGAGAGATAAAGATGCAACAGTGCGGCGAAGAGACAAAGGTTGAAGGGAATCAGTAAGTGGAGGAGAGTTGATGAGATGAAAAGCCTTTGACTCCACCCTATTGAGAAGAGCTGCATGTGGGGAGCCTCCCCACACAGGAGAGTTGTACTCCATACAGTAGCGAATAAAACCCGTGTACAAGGTCAACAACTGTGCAGGGGTAAAGAAAATTCGGAATCAGCTTAGCACACCTAATCTCTTGGAATCAGATTTCACAAGAGCTGTAATATGTTCTTTCCAAGATAAATCCCGAGAGAATGAAACCCCAAGCATGTTCAAGGATGATGCAGGTCTGAGCTGGACATTATTAAACATTAGTGGGTAATCCTGAGGAGGATTTTGTTGGGTTGATAAGTGTAAGAACTGAGTCTTTTATGCATTAAAAATAACAAGATTATTTTTACCCCAATCAGAGATACGAGCCAAGTCAGACATTAGGTGTGCCATAGCCTCATCCCTTGTTTGTTGAAGAGACTGCTGAGATGGACGTTGCACAAACCGAATGGAAAGGTGAAGAGTGGAATCATCAGCATATGAGTGGATAGGGTTAGATGTACAGCTTAGAAGGTCATTGATGAATAAAAGGAAGAGAGTTGGTGATAGGACAGAGCCCTGAGGAACACCACTGTTGATAGGTCTAGGAGAAGAACGATGGCCATCTACAACAGCGGCTATAGACCAGAAAGGAAGCTAGAGATGAAGGCACAGATAGGAGGATAGAAACCGTAAGAAGGCAGTTTGGAAATTAAAGATTTATGCCAGACTCAATTGAAAACCTTTGAGATGTCTAGTGCAATGGCAAAGCTTTCGCCAAAGTCCCAAAAGGAGGATGACCAGGAGTCTGAAAGGTACCAGTGGAGCATCTGTGACAGAACCCATACTGACGATCAGAAAGAAGGTTGTGACAGGAAAGATGCTTTAAGATTTTTCTGTAAAGAATTGACTCAAAAACTTTTGAGACACAGGATGTTAAAGCAATTGGGCGATAGTTAGAGGGTTGGGAATGGTCACCTTTCTTTGGGATGGGCTGAATAAGAGCAAACTTCCAGCAAGAAGGAAAGGTACAAGTTGATAGACAAAGGCAAAAGAGGTTACCTTGGCAGGGTGTAAGCACAGAAGCACAGTTTTTCAGGATAACAGGAGGGACTCCATGTGGCCCATATGCCTTGTTAGTATTGAGGCCAGTGATGGCATAAAATACATCAGCTGAAGACATTTTAATGTCACTCATGAGGAAGTCAGAGGGGGGGAAGTGATGGAGGAACAGCACCGGAATCGTCTTGGAATTAGAGGGAAAGTCTGAGCGAAGAGATCTGCTTTATCAGTAGAAGAAATAGCTACAGAGCCATCAGAGTAGAAAAGAGGAGGGAAGGATGATGAGGTAAAGGTGTTAGAAAGGTTTTTGGCAAGGTGCCAGAAGGAGTGAGAAGAATTCGAGTTGGAGAGTTGAGAACATTTAACACGGATGAAATTATTTTTAGCAGAGCAAAGAACAGACTTATCACGATTCCGATCAGAAATATAAAAAAGATGTGATTCAGGGGTGGCTTGGCTCCAGTACCTTTTATAGGCCCTATCCTTGTTGCAGACAGCATTAGAACAAGTGTGATTAAACCAAGGCTTTTTTGCATTAGTCAGAGGATATGAGAGAGGAATGTATGCTTCCATGCCCGAGAGAATAACCTCCGTAATGTGGAAGGCACACTCAGATGGCTCCCAGCCATGGAAGCAATAATCATTCCAAGGAAAATCAAAGAAGTACTGCCTGAGGGTCTCCCAATCTTCAGCTCCAAAGTGCCACAGACGGCATTTCTTTGGAGGGTCCACAGGCCGTACTGGAGCGATAGGACAGGTTAAGGTAACAAGGTTATGATCGGAGGAGCCCAACGGAGAGAAAAGATTAACAGTGTAAACAGAAGGATTAGTTGTTAGGAAAAGGTCAAGTATGTTGGATCTCTCTCCAGTGCAGTCAGGGATATGGGTAGGGTGCTGTACAAGCTGCTCTAGGTCATTAAGGATAGAAAAGATGTAGGCTTGTTCACCAGGTGGATCAGTGAAAGGAGAGGAGAGCCAAAGGTGGTGGTGAACATTGAAATCTCCTAGAATGGAGATTTCAGAGAAAGGAGAAATGGATAGAATGTGTTCCATCGTAGAAGTAAGATAGTCAAAAAAAAATTTATAGTCAGTAGAATTAGGCGATAAGTAAACAGCACAGATATATTTAGACAGAGAATGACAGGAGATCCGAAGCCAGAGAGTAGAGAATTCAGAAGAATCAAGTTCTGGAATACGAGAGCATGATTGATCGTTGCATACATATACGCAACAGCCACTTTGGCTTTGAAATGAGAATAGAGAAAGTAGGAGGATACAGAAAAGGGTTTGCTGTCAGTTGCCTCAGACAGCTGAGTCTCAGAGAGGATGCGTCCCAGGACCCCCTCGAACCCCCCACCTAAACTTTACCCCTCCTGTTTTGGAGTAAGTAATACCTGTATTATGAAGCTGAAGAAGCAGAACTGTCTGCTGAAGTCCCTGCCTTTTTCTCTCCTTCTAAACCTTTCCAGATCTCCAGCGCCCTTTCTTGAATAAGGGGGAGAGAGAGAGGGATGTTCTTCTGCCGGCAGTCTTCCATCCAAACTATCAGAAGTTGCTTCATCTTCTCCATACAGCTGTGAGTCCTTGTGGCCTGGCAGACAGATGAAGATGTAGAGAAGGAGGTGGCCATTTTCTTTTACATCTCCTTTTTCTTGGTCACAGTCCCACGGTGGAAGCTGCAAGGCCTAAAGCACGCCCAGTCTCTGAGACTCCCTGCCCCTCCTCGTGGCGTCTTATAATTTCCAACTTCCTCTCCAGAGTTAGAGTACGGTGTTGCTGCTGCTGCTTTGCAGCAGGTTCCCCTGATGCTGGAGATGATGCAGGGCGCTTGGAAGGCATTTCTCAGCAGTACAAAAAGGTGTAGAGCTGCAAAAATATCCTCACGTACAGTGAAGCTGCGAGGAGGGACATGGACTCACCTGAGAAGCACGCAAAAATTTGTTTACCAGAGAGGAATTAGTTCGTTTCCTCGCCGCAAGGGAGCACGGTGCTGTGCACTGCGCCCATTTTGAATTTTTCGTATTTCCTTTCGTATCACTTTTCGAATCATCGAGACAGATACTTTCGTATTGTGGAATTTGTCCTATGTTCGTTTTTGTAACATCGAAAATTCGTACTTCAGGTTTTCATTTATCAAGGACTCACTGTACTGATAGACATGCCTTTTATTTACCTTATTATGGTGAATATAGCTGAAGTGGTCAGACAGTCTGCACTGCTTGTGGCTTTATTGCATTTTTTCCCATATACTGTACTGTATAAGAATTTAGTCCGTTAGCTCCCCGATTCCGATAAAAGCGAATTCCGATCTATTGAAGTCCGTTATATCGTGGTTTTACCGTATTTCCTCTACAAAAATATTGTCCCTAGAGTGCCTATGCCTCCTTCAAACTCTCTCCCATATCACCTGGGGAGTTGATTGCCGAATGCATCTCAAAGTTCATGTAGTACTGGTTCTTTCCATACTTGATTCTATTTCTCTGCTTCTTTCCTTCTTTCCAAACTTGACTCAGTTTATCATCTGGGTCTACAATTTGCCCTTGGTGCCCTTAAATCTTCTCCCATTAAGAGCCTCTATGCTGAGTCAAGTCTACCCTCTCTTTTCCGATGTGCTCTTCTTTCTCTTCGGTACTCAACCAAACTGCATCAGTCCCCCTCCCGGATGCTTACTGTCCCTCCACCCACACTAGCAAAATTTGTTTTCTGTCCACGCTTTCATTCTCCCTTTCCAGGTCATATACAACCTCTGCTCTCCCATTCTTTGCCAGTTCTGCTCTCCTACTATGTTCTCATACCTTAACCTTTGTGGCTCTTGCCTCCCACTCCTATTTGCACTTCTGTTGTTCCTTACTGCAAATCCTCTACCTCACCCCTTGTCCATCATTCCTGTTCTCTTGAACATCTATCTTCTCATTCCTCTGTTACCGATGTTTACACTGATGGATCTAAAACATCAATTGGCCCAGGATTAGCAATACTTTTTCTCTGTTAGTCTTATCAGTTTACTTTACCATCTGTTGCTAGCATACTCACGGTAGAACTCTGTGCGATATGCTTTGCCTTACAATGTATACTTCATTACTCATCATTATCTTTAGTGCATTTTCCCTTTTGCCATCTTCATTTTTACACCCTCTTGTTTGAGATTCATGAATGGCTATTTTGTTCATCTGTCAGAGAGAAAGATGTACATGTCTGCTGAGTCCCTAGTCATGTAGGTATACCTGGAAATGAACAGGTTGATTCTTTAGCTTCTTCTGCAGGTTCCTTTGGGAATTCTCACTTTCATGCCATTCCGGCCTCTGATTACCTGCTTGTTATCATTTAATTTCTTAACTTTAAGATGGCAGTCCATTTGGTTTAATTTTTCAGCTGATAAACTGAATCCATGTCATAGAATAAGACGATGGGAAACTGAACTAGCACATCTATGTATTGGTCATACCCAGCTCACTCACTCTTATTTAATGTGCAATGGACCTCCTCCTCCTTACTGTACCTGTGATGCTCCCCTTACTGTTTCACATATCCTTTTAGGCTGCCCAGATTATGCTACTGCTTGCACCACTGCTGTTCATTTCCAACACAGCTTCATCTTCATCCCTGTCTGGGAGATATTCTGGGAGAGTTCCAGTACTTTTCCATAGATTATATCAGGGGTGTGGAGTTAGAGTCGGTAAAAATATCTCTCGACTCCAACTCCTTTACGTGATCAATTCTCGTATAAAGTACTTGGGTGCATTGCTAGGCCAGTTCTGCCACCTCATGGGAAATTCCCACAAATTTGTGGAAGAAATTAGCTTTTGTGGGAGCTCTTGTGGGAGGACATTTCAAGCAAGCAATTTGTGGGATGTTTTTGTGGGAATATTGATTTAACGTGATTTTTTTTTGTGGAAATGTTTTATTTCATGACGTGTTGCATGAATTAATATGTGGATCATTGAGATAAATTACTCTGCCCTTCGAATCATTAAATCGGACTTTAGTGCAGCAGTGAAGGAGGGTCTTATTGAAGCTATCCTAAT
>JAGKTI010012335.1:14596-24801 GCA_018397915.1 Birgus latro | reverse complement strand
TCTCTCTCTCTCTCTCTCTCTCTCTCTCTCTCTTTGTTTTTACTAATTCCAAAACAATATATATAATTTTCCGTGATCCTGTTGGGTGAAGGGCTAGAATGCGATCTCCATTAAAAACTTCCACTATGAGGAACTACTCTAATCTAAATCTGTTTTCATGAAGTAGGACTGCTAGGTAGGTGGCACTGGAAAATTCCCGATGGTTCGAGCGTTCTGAGTTGCCAGTCAGAGTTGCTAGTAAGAGTTGCCAGTCAGAGTTGCCAGTCAGAGTTGCCAGGTGGCCTGCTGTTGCAAACGGAGCTATTTTGTAAGGTTATGCATTAAGCTTTCTCTCTCTCTCTCTCTCTCTCTCTCTCTCTCTCTCTCTCTCTCTAATGTTGCATCTGGATGACTGTTTGTTAAATTATGAAATTTTATTTCAGTTTGTATGATGAAGCATTTAGAGTGCTATGTAACATAAGAATGCTCTGGAATATTTTGGATGTCTCCGACTTAGAACTGCTGTCGCTGTGAGCACCTAGAACAATCGAGTGGCGAAGAAGGTTATAAAAGGATGAGGGAGAGAATAAAGGAAGTTCAGTCAGTTTTACCTGTTGGCTTTTGAAGTTAGTGTAGCTCTGGAGTTGTGAAGCAGACAGTGTAATTACATGGAAATTGAAAGAAAAACATTAGGGAGCCGAGTGCTAATCACCCGCTAGACTATGCTGTTTCCTAAATTCAAGATCTTGCCCATATCTTGATACCCTGAAGGTTTCATATTGATAGCTCAAGCGATTCGTGAGATATATTGGTGCTAAAGGTGGGCAGTAAAAACCAGTTGGCCTTTGGCAATCATTTTGGAGACCTTGACCTTAACCTCGAGTACCCATTTTCGAACTCGTCCAAGATTTTGGCCATGTCTTGATACCCTGAAGGTTTCATGTTGATAGCTCAAGCTGTTCATGAGGTAGAATGGTGCTAAAGGTGGATGATTAAAAGTATCTGACCTTTGGCAGCCATTTTGGTGACCTTGACATTGACCCCGAGTGCCCATTTCCGAACTCGGCCAAGATTTTGGCTATATCTTGATACCCTGAAGGTTTCGTGTTGATAGTTCAAGCGTTCATGAGATATAATGGGAACACTTACACACACACACACTCACACACACACACACACACACACACACACACACACACACACACACACACACACACACACGCTGGCTCAGTTGTAACGTTCTCGTTTGCCATCTGGTAGACGGGAGTTCGCGCCTCACTCATGTTGTGAAAAGTTTCACTGACGAAGTGGGTGGTTGCTGTCTTCCTTGAGCAAAGGGATGGGTATGTGTGTGTGTGAGGGTCATGGCCTGGCCCTTAGATCTGACTAAATGAGCTCTCAGCTCTCTTCCGGGGGGGTAAAAGCTGATGATCACGACCATCAAGTGATCCTGACTGACCTTGTGAATTACGCACAGGCAGGCAAAAACATTATCACTCTGCCTTGTAAAGGCGGAAGATAATAAAGAGTAAGAGTGTCAGAAGCCTGTTTTATTTCGACGCCTGAGTTTATCTTGTGTACATTGAAAGGCTAACCCTACAAAGAACGATGCACTGGGTGATGTCCTTCCTATACTGAACTACCTCTGTTGCAGCCTGTGGTAGTCTGGGATGAGTACGTAACAAGTTTTAGGAGTTGGGATAGAAAAGTGCTGCAGAGAGTCAAATCCTCGACATGGAGCCAGAAGGTGTACAGACAACAAGCCATGCCAGGCAGGAGGAGGCATCTCTGGCTGCAGTCATGAAGCTACTACAAACACATATTGAAGGACAAAAAGAACTCAGTGGACAACTATAAGCACAAAGTAGACTGTAGCACCAGTTGAGCTGGGCAATAATCCCAAGTTGGATGGAAAGCTGTTGACAGGGAGAGCTGGAGCTCCCGTTTCAGCAGCCTTCAGGACTAGTTCCTGACCATCCCCCTTTGCTGAACTTTTTCAATGTTTCAGTAACATGGAGAGTAAGCCAGCATGCTCTCCAGTACAAGTTTCTCTAACTGTCAGCACCAAACTTCATGCACAGTACATTCTACACTTCTTTTTCAAAATATGAAAGAAGAATATGGCGTCTAAACACCCAGCCTTGTAGTCCCCAGGGGGGGGGGCCATAAATGCCCCCACCATCCACCCCTTACCCGGTGACGACTCGATGAGCTACCTGAAATCGCTGTCTGACTGACTTCTTCATTTCTGCAACTTTCACGGCCTTTCCTCAAACTTTCGCTCTGATGAGCACCACCCCTCCTCCTCTAAAAATTACTTTTTCTTCCTAACTGAGACTCAGCTATCTGAGGCAACTGAGAGAAAACCTTTTTCTGTATCCTCCTACTTTCTCTATACTCATTTCAAAGCCAAAGTTGGATGTTGTGTACATGTATGCAACGACTTACCTTGCTCTTGTGTTCCTGAACTTGATTCTTCTGAATTCTCTACTCTCTGGCTTCGGCCTACCTGTCATTCTCAGACTCAGTATATCTGTGCTGTTTACTTATCCCCTAAATATACTGACTATGAAAAATTCTTTGACAATCTTATTTCTATGATGGAACACATTCTATCCATTTCTCCTTTCTCCAAATTCTCCATTTTGGGAGATTTCAATGTTCACCACCACCTTTCGGTCTCCTCTCCTTGCACTGATCCACCTGGTGAACAAGCCTACATCTTTTCTATCGTTAATGACCTAGAGCAGATCATACAGTAGGGTTGAGTGAAAAATATTTTTTTTTTCCAATATCCATTTCTGACAGCATGGAAAAGTTGCCTCATGTTTTGTCAAGTAATGCTACAAAATTTCAGTGAATTTGAGAAACTTCTTACGGTGCCCCAACATCATCAAATATTGTACTTCTTGATTAAAAAATGTCGTTTCACAAAGTACATGGAAACTGCCTTTTTTTTAATAATTATCTATTCCTTTACATAATTATAAACTTATCTATATAATAATGGTACAGTAATCTCTCTACTATCTGGACGACCACTATCCAGTGAACTCACTGTTCGGACATCGTAGGCTGATGGCCGGAACCCCAAAATGGCCAAAAATTGCAACAACAACAACAACAACAACAACAAAATGAGAAAATGAAAAAAAACTATTTTTTTTCGTTTGTTTTTTTTGCTATTTTTGGGCATTTTGAGGTTTCGGCCATCAGCCTACGATGTCCGAACAGTGAGGTCACCAGATAGTGGTCGTCCAGATAGTAGAGAGATTACTGTACCTTTATTATATAGATAAGTTTAGTATTATGTAAAGGAATAGATAATTATAAAAAAAGGCAGTTTCCATGTACTTTGTGAAACGACATTTTTAAATCAAGAAGTACAATATTTGATGATGTTGGGGCACCGTAAGAAGTTTCTCAATTTCACTGAAATTTTGTAGCATTATTTGACACAACATGAGGCAACTTTTCCATGCTGTCAGAAATGGATATTTGAAAAAAAAAAACAATTTTTTACTCCACCCTATTATACAGCATCCTACTCGTATCCTTGACCGCTTTGGAGAGAGCTCCAACATACTTGACCTCTTCCTTACAACTAATCCTTGTACTTACACTGTTCATCTTTCCTCTCCACACACAACCTTATTACCTTAACCTGTCCTATCACTCTGGTACAGCCTGTGGACCCTCCAAAGAAACGCTGCCTGTGGCACTTTGGTGCTTTGGATTGGACGGCCCTCAGGCTGTACTTCTTTGATTTTCCCTGGAATTATTAATTATTGCTTCCATGGCCGGGAGCCATCTGAGTGTGCCTTGCACATTACGGAGGTTATTCTCTCGGGCATGGAAGTATATATTCCCTTCTTATATCCTTTGACTAAAGCAAGACAGCCTTGGTTTAATCACGCTTGTTCTAACGTTGTCCGCAACTAGGGGAGGGCCTATAAAAGGTATCAGAGTCAACCCACCCCTGAATCACATCTTTTTTAATGTTTCTGCCTGTAATCATACTAAGTCTGTTCTTCCCTCTGCTAAAAATAATTTCACCAGTGATAAATGCTCTCAACTTTCCAACTAGAATTCTTCTCACCCCTTCTGGCACCTTGCCAAGAACCTATCTAACAACTTTACCTCATCATCCTTCCCTCCTATTTTCTACGCGGCTGGCTCTGTAGCTATTTCTTATACTGAAAAGCAGATCTCTTTCCTCAGACTTTTTTCCTCCAATTCAACTTTCCCCCTTCTGACTTCCTCATGGCTGACATTATAATTTTTTCAGTTGATGTATTATCTGCCATCACTGGCCCCAATACTAACAAGGCATATGGGCCTGATGGAGTCCCTCCTGTTGTCCTCAAGAACTGTTCTACTGTGCTTACACCCTGCCTAGGTAAACTCTTTTGCCTTTGTCTGTTAACTTGTACCTTTCTTTCTTCCTGGAAGTTTCCTCTCATTCAGCCAGTCCCAAAGAAGGGTGACCATTCCCAACCCTCCAACTGTCGTCCATTTGCTTTAACATCCTGTGTCTCAAAAGCTTTCAAGTCAATTCTTAACACAAAAATTTTAAAGCATCCTTCCTATTGCAACCTTTCTGATCGTCAGTATGGGTTCCGCCAGGGACGCTCCACTGGCGATTTTCTAACCTACCTTTCAGACTCCTGGTCATCCTCCTTTTGGGACTCTGGCGAAAGCTTTTCCACTGCACTTGATATCTCAAAGGCTTTCGATCGAGTCTGGCATAAATCTTTAATATCCAAACTGCCCTCTTACGGTTTCTATCCTTCTATTTGTGCCTTCATCTCTAGCTTCCTTTCTGGTCATTCTATAGCCGCTGTTGTAGACGTCCATCGTTCGTCTCCTTGATCTATCAACAGTGGTGTTCCTCAGGGCTCTGTCCTATCACCAACTCTCTTCCTTTTATTCATCAATGACCATCTAAGCTGTATATCTAACCCTATCCAATCGTACACTGATGATTCCAACTTTCACATTTCCATTCGGTTCCAGTAACGTCTATCTCAGCAGTTACTTCAAAAAAACAAGGGATGAGGCTATGGCACACCTAATATCTGACTTGGCTCGTATCTCTGACTGGGATGAAAATAATCTTGTTATTTTTAATCCATCAACGACTCAGTTCTTACACCTACGAACCCGACAAAATCTTCCACAGGAGTACCCACTAATGTTTAATAATGTCCAGCTCAGTCCTGCATCATTCTTTAAAATTCTTGGGGTTTCATTCACTGGGGATTTATCTTGGAAAGAACATATTACATCTCTTGTGAGATCTGCTTCCAAGAGATTATGTGTGCTAAGCCGACTCTGAACCTCCTTTATCTCTGCACAGTTGTTGACTTTATACACGGGTTTTATTCGCCCCTGTGTTGAGTGCAACTCTCATGTGATGGGAGGCTCCTCACATACAGCTCTTCTCAATAGGGTGGAGTCAAAGGCTTTTCGTCTCATTAACTGTCCTCTCCTTACTGGCTCCCTTCAACCTCTGTCTCTTAGCCGCACTATTGCATCTTTATCTCTTTTCAATCGCTACTTCAACGGTCACAGGGTCACAGTTCCTCTGAACTGTCTGCTTGCATCCCTCCACCTCCACGACGGGCACGTAGCACCTGTCTAGTAACAAACTCTCATCCCTTTTCTGTTCAGCTCTCTGATGCAGGAGTTATCCATTACTCCCAGTCCTTCATTTATGCAACAAGTCAACTCTGGAACTGTCTTCCTCTGTATTTCCTACTTCCTATGATCTCCAGTCTTTCAAACGCAGTGTCTCCAGCGTGAAGTAAGCAATAGCAGAGTGCTGACAGCTTTTAGATGACCAGTTAAAGTTAAATTGTGAGAGTATTGAGGCTGTAGAGAAATCTTGCACTGCTGAGCCTCAGGTTGGTGAACAGGAAGCAAATAAAAAGAAAATCGACAGTGTACGGTGAATCTTGATGAATTCCAAGCATCTAAACGTAGCATTACAGGGTTGAATATTCAGAATATATGAGTTTTGAGTCCTCGCCTTTATTATGATGCCCCAGTTTTTAGGCCCCGAACCAGTGAAATGCATGGCTATAATTGGGGTCCAATTAAGGAGAAATCTCAGGAATTTGATAGTAAAGTATCTTGGGAAGATTACCGTGTGAAGTTTGAATTACTTGCTGATCTGAATGGTTAGGATGATAGGCAAAAGGCAGTGCAGCTTCCTACAAACGTCAAAGATGCCACAGGGGAGATTCTTAGCCAATTAGAAGTGCCGGAACACAGTTACAGGACTTTGTACAGTACCAGTCTGAGCTACACAGAACAAGATTCCGGACCCATGTACGGGCACGAGGCGAAACCCTGCAGCAGCTTCCTCATGATTTGGAGAGTATGGCACACAGATCGTACCCTGGAGCAGCACCTAACCTGCTGGCTATTCCTCTGAGGGACCAGTTCACCGATGCTCTGGACAGTGCAGAGCTGAAAGTGCAAATGAAGCAAGCACAACCAAGAAGCATGCAAGAAGCACTAGAAAGGGCTCTGGAATCTGAGTCCTACATCAGGTACATTAATCCAGTTTCCAGGCAGGACGTAGTCTCGATAGCGTGGTTGTAGGTACAGTTCCGTTCAGAAGTTTGTAGTACAGCCAAAGTGGAAGGCACAAGCATCGGTCGGCTCCTTCTGCACGACATGTCAATAACCCGAACCTCTCGCTACCACAGAGAGAGCTGTACATACCGGAGCAGTTTCAGTCACACAACAAATGCGAAATCTGAGATAAAATTATTATTTATATAGATACAGGGAAGCATAATCACAGATTAATGAAGGAAATTCGTGGACATTCTGCGGTTGTCATGAAAACAAGTATACACAAAACAAGTTACAATACACAGATAAAGAGAAATGAAGATAGTCTAATATGAATTAGTAGGTGATTTATGCGTTGAATACTCTCCCACTGAACTGCACACACACACACACACACACAACAGCCACCACCACCACCGCTGCCCCCTCCACCTGCCACATCACAACCTCCGCCAACACAACCACCGACCACCACCATCCACCTCCACCGTCATCGCGACAACAGACTACCACCAGCGACGCATAAACAAATTGTATGTGAAGGAAAATACATTGAAATAGTCTACTTCATCCGTCCTCTTTGTGTGGAAAGGACAAGGAACTCATTATATTTATAAAGGATGAATGATTTTGCTTCTAGTAGTCGGTCGGTGATCTATAAGGATAATTATATGGATGTAAAAAAAAAATAGACATTTTCATTCGTGTATCTGTTTTGAGTCAACAGAACGCTCTCTCTCTCTCTCTCTCTCTCTCTCTCTCTCTCTCTAGCCTCATATGTATATATTAGGCTATACAGAATAGATATGAGGAGCAGAAGGCTAAATTTCATAGTACTACATAATAACAGTATCATCTATGTAGGCTATGTGATTTTTTTTACGTGTCTGACTCTGGACAAAGGCTTCAGGGCCTATTTCTCGGGGGCAGTGACCTATCCCAAGGCCCAGTAGTCATCCTACACCTCCACATGTCACCACTTCGGCGCTAACACCCACCATCCCTATTGAATACATAATAGGGCTGTCTCATACATCTTAATATTAATGATAACTGTTGCCCAACTTTCCACATCAATATCTGTCCAGCCTCCCTCTGTGTTAAAGATTCCCTCACTTATAATTCTTCAAAGTTTTCCCGGGATGCTTACACTTCCATTATTTGTTTTACTCAATCAAAACTTCACCTATACTTACCTAACAAACTAACATACGATTAACTTGGAAACAAACCCATCCTAACCCAGACTTTCCTGCGTAAGAAATACTGCAAAAACAGAACAAAGAAAAAAATATTCTCCCGGTACACCTAGGCCGGTGTTCTCGTCGGTTAAGAAAGCTCCTTAACCCATTTTCCTCAACGACTTATTTTGCTTTTTAGACCTTACTGTCCTTATCTGTTTTATATAATAACTTATAACATCGCCATACTCTTCATAAATTACTTACAAATGGCATTGACTACCCGTATTAAAAAATATATCGCTAAGGAGGAAATGTTAGGGAGCTTCTTTAACCGACGAGAATACGGACCCGTGTGTATTTCTGCATCCCTCTATAAAGTGTCATAATACTCACAGGACCCTTTGTGGGCAGGTCAATGCGATTTCTACGTTGGCCGGAGCACCTACTTACCAGTGCCAGCGTCGATATTGGCGCAGAAAAACAGTCCTGTTTCACCTGCTGTAGATAGCGGGTAAGTATGCTGAAGAGAACGATCAAAACAAGATGGAAAACACTCATTACACCCTGATATCCGTGGCCAAATTATAGGCTTCACTAACGCTAATTCAGTGACTTACGTTTTTAAAGTGGAATATTTATGTGAGTAGCGTGACAATTTTAATTTAGGAGTCTGAAGATAGGAAACGTGGAGGACTAAGAAGAAGAATTATGGTTAATGGAAGTAGTTAGTAGTAGTGGCCTAATAGAGGTAATAATAGTAACAGTGGTGGTGGTGGTAGTAATAGTAGCAGTAGTAACAATGGTGGTGGTAGCAATAGTAGCACTGGTGAAGATAGGAAACGTGGAGGACTAAGAAGAAGAATTATGGTTAATGGAAGTAGTTAGCAGCAGTAGTAAAGGTAATAATAGTAACAGTGGTGCTGGTAGTGATAGTAGTAGTAGCAGCACTGGTGGTGATAGCAATAGTAGTAGTACTGGTGGTAGTTGCAGTAGGAGTAGTAGTAGTAGTAGAATAGTGGTGGCAGTGGTGGTTGTAGTAGTAGTAGTTGCAGTAGTAGTAGTAGTATTAGTAGTAGAATAGTGGTGGTGGTTGTAGTAGTAGTAGTAGTAGTAGTTGCAGTAGTAGTAGTAGTGTACTCATCATGAAGTACGCGACCACACTGCGAAAATGCTACAGCAAATCTGCCATGATGTCACCATAGAGCCAGCTCTGCTCCCTCTAGACGGTGAGCACTTCATCCACAGAACAGCACACACATCAGATGATGCAAGAGTGGATGTCAGTGCTCGGGGTTTCTGAACACATGAGCAGAGGACTTTCTCCGACTTTAGCATATTTGATCCTATGGCAGCATATCACCGCGAACTGTCTCTCGAGGCTGCACACAAGAGGAATGAACAGGGAAAAAACAAAAACTATCAGACAAGGATCCAGCATGTGGATCACGGGCGATTCACTGCCCTTGTTTCCACATCAGGTGGGATGGATCCAGAGGTGGTGAGATTCTCCTCGAGACTGGCACAGGTTCTCTCTGAGAAGAAGCATCAACCTCAGAGTTCTGTTATGACCTGGATGAGATGTCGACTGTCATTCTCCCTCGTGAGGTTTGCATTCCTATGCCTCAGGGGCACAAGATCATCAACCCTCAGGCCTGTCTTTCTGGCGGGTAGAGATTACGAAGCATAGACCAGCGACTCCAATAGATTAATGTCTTTATAAGCACTGTAATGTTATTGAAAAATATAAAGTAATAAGAGTAGTAATCTATGGCTGGTAACCACAGTCGTTGGCGTGTTTCGGGCCAATGGATTGTATGATAAGGGCCAGTGTTTATCTTCACATTACTATTCCTAATATTAAACTGTATTGTGAAAGTTGGTTTTGATCTTCACAATATAATTCCCAAATGGATGGAAGTGAAATTAGAAAAAAGTCATTGTAGTAGTAGTAGTAGCAGCAGTAGTATAAGTAGTAGTAGCAGTATTGGTGGTGGCGAAGGTGGTGGTGGTGGTGGTAGTAGCAGCAGTAGTAGTAGCAGTATATTATTATTTTCCTTTTTTATTGTTGTTTTTGGTGATAGTAGTAGTATAGCAGGAGTTGTTGTAGTAGTAATAGTAGTTGCAGCAACAGCAGCAGCAGAGCAGCAGCAGCAGCAGCAGCAGCAGCAGCAGCAGCAGCACAGTAGTAGTAGTAGTAGAAGCAGTAGTAGTAGTAGTAGTAATAGAAGTAGTAGTAATGGTGGTGGTGTGGTAGTAGTAGTAGCAGTAGCAGCAGTATATTATTATTTTTCTTATTTGTTGTTGTTGTTGTGACCCCAGGCTCATCCAGACGTGAATCCGGTGTAATTTTCTTGTCTTCATTTTACCATCATGGAGAAGGTAAAGCTATATTGTTGATTAAAATGTATATGGAGACTGAAATTAACAAATACAGATCTGTGTGTGTGTGTGTGTGTG
>JAGKTI010012335.1:0-13077 GCA_018397915.1 Birgus latro | reverse complement strand
ACTCTCTCTCTCTCTCTCTCTCTCTCTCTCCTACAACCCATAAATATCCTTTGTCTACACAGTGCCTTTGCGTTGATGGAATCGGGTTTATATGACAAGTGGATGAAGTACACCCAGGCCAACACTACCGCCTGTGTCAATCCACCCATGGTCATCACCGTCACTACTGTCCTCTCACTCGCCAACCTCTGGGTAATTATAAAAGTGTGTGTAGTTTGGCAAGCACTGCATATTTTTCTCTATCTATCTTTTTATCTGTATCAAATACCAGTTGCCTATTTGCGTAAGAGTGGGTACTAACAAATCTCCACGTCATGCAGTCCTCTGTCTGCCTTCCCTCCAAATCATGCTAACTCACTCGCCAGCCTCTGGGTAACTGGATTTTGGCCGGAATTCACGAATATATTTACGAATCTCTCTCTCTCTCTCTCTCTCTCTCTCTCTCTCTCAACTTTGGTTTTTTATTGGGAAGAAGTATAATTGACATGTGAAGTTTGTGCACTTCTCTTGTTTTCCTCTCTGCAAATAAAAATAATAATAATAAATCAGAACAATAATAGTAATAACAATAACAATAATAATAGTAATTAAGCAATTGAAACACGGAGATCTCAGGCCCAAAGCTGTCAGTGCAAAGCGTCGCTCGGTATGCCTCCGCCAATGGGGAGGCGGTAGCTCGATCGGTAGAGAGTTGGCTTGCAGTTCCGAGGGACCCAGGTTCGAATCCTCGCTGGGGCAGGGAACAGTTTAAGGATTTGAATTTCATTAAATCAGGCTTTACTGTTCTACCAGAAGACCCCCCGACATGTCGTAAAAATAACCCCGCTAATACCAATTCACCAGTCCTGTATGAGACAGCCCTAGCATGTATTCAATATGGACGGTGGGTGTTAGCGCCGAAGTGGTGACATGTAGAGGTGTATGGTGTGTAGGAGGACGGCTGGGCCTTGATAGCAGGCTGTAAAGCCTATGCCCAGAGTCGGACACATAAAAAAAAAAATCCTTGCACAAGGACTCTCCTTACATCCTTCATGACAGGCTTCACTGTGGGTTGAAATGAGACTAACGAGAAACTAAGTCGACCCCATATCCCCTTAACCTTGGCCATTTGACCCTGCAGACCTAATCAGTTCATCATCCCTTCATAATGTATCACTGAAAAGAGTTTGGTCTAAATGCATTGAGGAGTTCAGGAGATATTACGCCCACATCCATATGATTTTGACCCTTGACCCCTTGACGATGCTAACCTTATCAGTTCATCGCTCCTTTATACTGTGTCACTGACAAAAGTTTGGCTGAAATCCATTTAAGAATTAAGGAGGTATCACATCTACAATGATACACTAAGTTGGCTCCATGTGAACTTGACCTCTGACCCCTTGACATAGCTGTCCTAATCAGTTCATCATCTCCTCATAGTACATCACTGACAAAAGTTTGGTGGAAATCTGTCATGGGTTCAGGAAATATCGTGCCCACATTAGTGTTATGGACAGATGCCCATAAGGATAAATTAACCTGATCCCATATGACTTTGACCCTTGATCCCTTGACCTTTCTGAGCTAATCAGTTCATCGTCCCTCCATACTGTATCAGTGACAAAAGTTTGGTTGTAATCCGCTGAGGGGTTCAGGAGATATCACACCCACAAGATAAATTAGTAGACCCTATATGACCTTGACCACTGACCCATTGACCAAGCTGAACTAACCAGTACATTATCTCCATCTCCTCATACTGCATCACTGCCAAAAGCTTGGTGGAAATCTATCAATGGCTTCAGGAATTATTGGGTCCAGAAAAGTGTTATGGACGCACGCACGCATGCATGCACCCGCACACGGATGCATGGATAGATCAATCACTCAATGGCTCCTCCACCATAGGTGGGCAGAAGTATAATAATGAATAATAAACAGAACTATATTACTATCACAAGTCTATCCAGAGGTGGGCACCACAAACGAAAATTAAATTCAGCAACACAAATCCGCAAACTAAAAAATTGTCTTAGGCAACCGTAAATTCGCAAAATTCTTGAAATGTGCAAATGCAAAAACTCAAACGCAGACCTTATTACCATGACATCATCTTCATTTCATTCTGGATAACACTGGAGGATTATATTAAGTTTGGGATGATATTTTTCATAATCAAGGGTTAAAAATCATCTCTAGCAACTCACTTGCAGTTATATCTTTATTTACTCTATTCTGGCTAACAATAGATGACTAAAGTTTGGAAATTGTCTAAAGTAATGAATGGGAGATTTAAAATTATAGTTATAGTAAAATTAAAATGCATATTTCAGTTATTATTATTAGAAGTATTTTAAATGTTTTTACTACAAAAAAAGGTTAATCCTTCACTATCGTATAAAATGAATTAAATTACTACATTTCATAGCACGCACTTGACAAGTTGACACACCAGTCCACCTCTGTTCCTTGGCTCTAACCTCCTCAAGTCCTCACTCCTAAGTCACAGTCAGACTCCTCCAACAACTAAAACAACTCCAATGTACAGTATATCCATCTATCTATCTATCTATATTGATACGCATGGAGAAAGGCGGTTGTCTGATAAGAAAAATGGGAAAACTGTTCAGTTTCATTTCGTATGTTTCTTAATTTGTTATTTATCTACCAAATAACTTTTGTTGAGACTGAAATACTGGCACTGGCAATGCTGTAAGTCTGGCAATTTGAAGTTTAGACTAAAGGTCATATTCTGGGTGGACCGGGAAGCTTTGTAATTATCACCTTGTTATTGGCTTCTATGCTAAACAAGAAGAGTATATCACTAAGATAATGTAGTGAGGAACTCTCCAATACAAAGCAGAATATGACTTGCTATGATGATTTTATGCTTTATTATTTAATCACGAGCACGAACGTTGCCTCCTTTTGGCTTATACCCAATTTCAATCCTTTCCTGAGAGCTTGGTATGATGCCCGTGAGTATCTAAAAGAAATTAATTTGATACCCAGCCGCCCCCCCCCCTCTCTCTCTCTCTCTCTCTCTCTCTCTCTCTCTCTCTCTCTCTCTCTCTCTCTGTTTTTTTTTTTAAGAAATCGTAAAATTGTTCTACAAAATGTACATCGTACTGAAGGTTAATTTATCGTACATGTATACATTATTTATATATGGCAGGAGTGTGGGAGTGGCAGCCAGTGCCACCAAGCAACTTACACTGACGCCGCCTGCCATACTAGGCAACGTAGATGTTCGCGGGGAGATTTGCGTTTGTGGAAGTGCTTCCGCAGGTACAAAACCGCGAATTTGCTTAGAATTTGTCGCAAATGCAAATTCGCAAACGAAATCACTTTTCTGCAGTTGCGGAATTTGCTGTTTGCGGAAGTGATCGAGGAGGTGCCTAGCACTGCTCTATCGTTCAATAACTTGGCTCAGACTTTCGTCCTTTTGCAGCTTATTTCCTGTGGCACAGTGGTTGAATATTTCAGTAAGAGGGCTCTGACTCTTCACAGCACTTCTTCGTGACTAGCACCATATTCTAATGTTAATCTTTTGTTGTAGCCCGGCATTCAAGATGGAGAGAAGGCAATTTTATGCCACGTTAAAATGAACAGATTACACTGGGTTACAAAAAAAAAATTATTTGTAAGTTGTCTATGTTTTTTCAACTGATTTAGGACAATTTTGCACCGCTGAATCCGAAAATAATATCCGTTTTCTCGATCAGGTCAGGTTTTTGTGCTAAGTTGATTTTTTAAAAATCCGATCTTCTGGTTAAATCGATTACATTTTTGTAACATTATCGCTTGATTTTTGTTAATATTTCCCATCCGAATTAGGTTTTTAAGAGAAAAAATCGTTTTCTAACACAATTTATTAATTAAATTGTACAAAAATAGATTACTGTAAATTGAATAGCAGACATTGATAAAGGTAAGTACATGTAAATTGCATGTTACATCATTGTTGAAAATTCAGGGCTTGAACTTCCGTTTTTTCAAAACCCTAGAATGCTCAGCAGCTGGGATGTCTCTCTTCAGAGTCCAACAGTAATCAGCCATCATGACTGCATCCCAGCATCCCTGATACCTGATCTCCATCTTTTTCATGTCGTGATGGAATCTCTCCCCCTGCTCGTCGCTCATTGATCCCAGATTCTCAGGAAACCGATCCATTTGTGAGAATAAGTAATGTATTTTGATACTCATGTTGCATCCGAGGTTTCTGAAAGCAGTCAGCATATTGGTGACAAGTTCTGTGCAGTTACTGGCCTTGTTGTTGCCAAGAAAGTTCTTCACGACCGGAACAAAAGCCTTCCATGCTTCCAGTTCCTCTTCGTTCACTGAGTTTTCAAACTCTGGATCTCTGATGAGCTTACGGATTTGAGGACCGTCAAAGATGCCAGCTTTCAACTTCTCCATGGTCAGTCCTGGAAAAGCCTGGCACAAGTAAGTGAAGCAGCAACCATGCTTGTCCAGAGCTTTGGTGAGCAGCTTGATCAAACCGAGCTTGATGTGCAGTGGTGGGAAGAGTATCCTGTCTCTGTCCACCAGAGGGTTGTTGATGACGTTCCTTGTTCTGCAAGGCACTAATTCCTCCTGCACAGGCCAGTCCTTCTTCGTGTAATGCTGAGCAGTGTGCCTACTATCCCACATGCACAGGAAGCATGGGTACTTGGTGTACCCGGACTGTTGTCCCAACAAAAAGTTCACCATCTTCAGGTCAACACAAATAAACCACTCATGCTGATCATAACGAATTTTCACCAGCACATACTTCACCGCTTCATACTTCTCCTTCAGTGTAGTCGAATGAGCGAGGGGTACAGAGGCAAACTGGTTGCTGTTGTGCAGCAGAACACATTTCAGCGATCGCTTGCTGCTGTCAATGAACAGTCTCCAATCCTTGGGTTCGTACTGTGGCACTCCAAGCTTGTGCAGAAGCTGCGCAATATCTGTACAGTACACCAAGTTCTTCTCTTCAGAGAAAAAACGGAGGCACTCTTGATGCCTGTTGCGGTAGAAGGTGATGCGAGCACTGCCAGAGAGGAGGTTTTTTTTCCTTTAATCTGGATGCCAACAGTTCGGCAGAGGACTTTGATAAGCTGAGATCGCGAACTAGATCATTTAGCTCCTTTTGGGAAAAAGGATGTGGAGCATCATCGTCAAGAACCACTTCTTCTTCTTCATCTTTTTGAACACTGGAGGAATCTTCGTCACGAATGTCAGGAAGTTCTCCAAAGACAGGTACTGGAATTTAATCACAATGAGCTACAGGACGACGTGCTGATTGAAGATCAGGGTACTTGAGGCTGCTCCGGTTCTTTCTGTTGATCCCAGTCACATCAATAGCTCAGAAGTAGCAGTCAGTGCCATCGTTTGTCGGCTCCCTCCAAACCATGGGAATTCAAAACTTCAGACAACTCTTCTTGCCTTTAGTCCACTGACGCAGATACTCGGTACATGTCTTGCATACCATGTGTGGCGCCCAAGCTTTATCCTGGTCACCAAGTTGAATACCAAAATAAGCATGGTAAGCACGCTTTACGAAACATGTGAGTGGATTCCTGTTAGGAACTATATTGTAGCAGAATACATCGGGCTTATTTTTGCAAGATCTTCTGGTCGAAGCCATTTCATTCACCATTTCAATTAGTCATAAATTGGCGCATGTAAACTCTTCAGAGTTCGTTTATTTCAAGCAATAAAAAAGAATTTTGCATCATATAAAGCGAAAATACCCGTACATGTAAACAAAAACGTAAAAAACAACATGTGGCCATAGCTCAAAAAATTGACCTGATTGAGCAAAACCAATATGATTTTTGGATTCAGCACATCAAATTTGTCCTAAATCAGCTAAAAGAACTTAGACATTAAATCTGGTGTTGACCAGTGTTATAGTTTGATAAATGAATGTTTGAAAAGAGGTATAGACTGCACCTTCTATGTACAGAATTGGAACAGCAGGCGACTGAGCGCCATGTTGCGTCCCAGCCTCTCCCAATGCTCGCTCCATTGCTCTGCGCTGTTCCCTGTTTTTGTTTCCATCTTTTTGTTTCCTTTTCATTAATTCTTACTTTGATTAGTTAAGCTATTGTTGGTACTGTATATATCTTGTTTTATAATTGCCTACATCATTTATGACGGACAATGCTTGATAATACTAGGATATAAACTGTATGTCGCTGTAAAAAAAAAAAAAGCCCTGTTCTAAATTTAACCCCAATCGATCTATCCTTATAATACAAGGTAAGCCTAAACCAACACTGTTTCCTGGAGAACCTTCCATAAACAACACATTTAAACTTATAGCTGAAGTGTCATCATTTGTTCACCAATGTTCACACCTGACTATTATTTCCCGTCACTTTCTTCTCTGAGAATTTCTGGGAAATTTGTGCATCATCTTCCCATGTCCAGGTTTGGTAGAATATCGCCAGGAAACATAGCAAGGCATATTTAATGAAAAAATCTGGTTAATCACAGACAAAGGCAAAATATTGTGCTCGCCATTCAATTAGTGTGATGGCCATTCAACTTACCCACCCCACTGGGAGGCAACTTGGCGCCTGTGGNGCGCCATGTTGCGTCCCAGCCTCTCCCAATGCTCGCTCCATTGCTCTGCGCTGTTCCCTGTTTTTGTTTCCATCTTTTTGTTTCCTTTTCATTAATTCTTACTTTGATTAGTTAAGCCATTGTTGGTACTGTATATATCTTGTTTTATAATTGCCTACATCATTTATGACGGACAATGCTTGATAATACTAGGATATAAGGTGGGTGTCGCTGTAAAAAAAAAAAAAAAAAAAAGCCCTGTTCTAAATTTAACCCCAATCGATCAATCCTTATAATACAAGGTAAGCCTAAACCAACACTGTTTCCTGCAGAACCTTCCATAAACAACACATTTAAACTTATAGCTGAAGTGTCATCATTTGTTCTCCAATGTTCACACCTGACTATTATTTCCCGTCACTTTCTTCTCTGAGAATTTCTGGGAAATTTGTGCACCACCTTCCCATGTCCAGGTTTGGTAGAATATCGCCAGGAAACATAGCAAGGCATATTTAATGAAAAAATCTGGTTAATCACAGACAAAGGCAAAATATTGTGCTCGCCATTCAATTAGTGTGCTGGCCATTCAACTTACCCACCCCACTGGGAGGCAACTTGGCGCCTGTGGATCATGTGACCCGGGCAGGCTGAAACACAGGTGTCGCAACTTTGCAGAAGACACTGTATCGTTTGAGTTGATGACGGACGCCCACACCTGTCATGCATCATCACTATTCTTCAGCTAACAAGTGGATACCATATAATGACATGCGCAGTGGAAAACTTTTACAATTCTTTAATTCCTCATTATACTTCTGTCTATCTGTCTATTGCCAGACACCTTAATCCTGTAAGGAGTGGCCACAAACAAATCGTCTCGATATCGCCGTGTCCCTCGCCATTTCAATGCCCTAATCCCAGCTCACACCGCCGTCTGCCATAAACCTCTCCACTCCATCCCTCTACTTCATCCTCATCCTTGGCCTCTCCCTCCCTTCCCCTCCCCTCCACCTGACTTACACTCTCCTCGTCAGTCTCTCGCTCTCCATTCTCTCCACGTGGCCAAACCGCCTTCGTGTGTTTCTCTTAACGCTTCCTATCATAACCTCATCCACACCACAGTGCTCCTTCACTCCTCATTTGCCAGCCTGTCTCTACATGTGACTCAATATGCTCCTCTCAAATAACTAATTTCCACTACTCTCACTCTTGACTTTGTCCCCTCAAACAGGTCCAAGCTTCACTATCATACGTTAGAGTTGGTATGACAGTACTGTCATGCAGTACCTTTTTCACTTCCATTCTCACTTCCCTGTTTCTTATCATTGCTTTCAAAGAACCAGCAAGTTTTCTTCCTTGATGATCTCTTTCAAGCACTTAACCCTCTAAACTTCCATCCTTATTCATCACACTACCCAAGTAGCCTACTTAAATGAACTCACATTTTCCATTTCCTCCTCATCCAACCACACTACATTCAGTGACTTCATTTCTCTCGAGGACCATAACTTTACTCTTCCCTATTCACCTTTTGATTTCGTTTCTTACACACTCTTCCAAATTCATTCACGAAGCATTGCATCTCCACTTCGTCTTCACTTAACAACACAGTAGTATCTGCAAACAACAGTACAGGGAGTTTCCACACCCTGCTCTACCTCATTAGGGCCGCTCCAACATCCACTGCCCTATCTTGCATCTCCTTTATAACCCCATCCATACACAGAGTGAACAACAATGGAGACATGATACATCCCTGTTTTAATCCAACCTTCAAATACAAATAATTACTCAGTTCACTGTACACACGCACGGCAGCCTTAACACCCACATACGTACTCTTCAAGGAATTCAACAACTTCCCATTTACTCCGTACATTCTAAATACTTTCCACAGTCCTTGTCTATCCACTCTGTCGTATGGTTTCTCCAGATCATGAAGGCTGCATACAACTTTTCCCTTTTCTAGAAACTTTTCCACTAAAGACCTAAGAATGAAAATCTGGTCTACACAACCTCTTCCGTTTCTAAAACCTCCCTGTTCTTCTCCAGCTCTGTTATTTCCCTAACTCTGTCAATAAGTATCCCACAATATACTTTTCCTATTACATAAAAAAGACAAATACCACTGTTGGTACCACACACTTCTTTTTCCCATTTCCCTTTGTACAGAGGAATATTTATACCTGACTTTCAGTCCTCCGGGACTTTTCCTTCCTCCTAGGCTAATCCACACATCTCCCACAGCGATTCTACTGCTATTTCTCCCCCATGCTTCAGTATTTCACCACGCACTCCATGACTTCCCGGGGCTTTCCCCATTTTGACTTTCTTCCCTGCTTCCACTACCTCCATCCTACTGATTTTTTTTTCCTGTCTTCTCACATCCCTCCTTCTCCCAGCCATTCCCCAACCACTTAAACTCGCATTACTTTCATTCTCTACGTTCAACAGTTCCTTACTGTACTGCGCTGGACAAAAAGGTCTGATAACCATCTATTTCGGCTGGTTTAAGGATTTTTTTTACTGGCTAAATGAGCCTAATACATCAATATAAGGTCCCTGGCACTAATAAAAGTAATCAGCAAAGCCAGAAAGTTGGCTGAATCGAGTCTGGTTGGTGCCACATAACCTCTGAAATCTTCAAGGTTACTGAGAGAGTAGAGCAGATGTGAGCTTGTGAACCGATATTGGATTGTTTTTTGTGAGTAAATGGCCTTAATACATCAATATAAGATCACTGACACTAATAAAAATAATCACCAAAGCCAGAATGTTGGTTGAATCGAATCTGGTTTGTGCCACTCAACCTCTGAAATCTTCAGTGTTACTGAGATAGCAGAGTGGCTGTGAGCCTGTGAAGACTGCCACTCGCCTCCCACGCGTCTAAATCAGTGTTGTAAGAGTAGGATGGGGTTATAAAAGAGATAAAAGGTCGGGCAGTGGATGTTGGAGTGGCCCTAGTGAGAGAGGGCAGTGTTTGGAAACTCCCTGTACTGTTGTTTGCAGATGATACTGTGTTGTTGAGTGATGACGAAGGGGAGCTGCAAGGCTTGGTAGATGAGTTTGGGAGAGTGTTTAAGAAACGGAATCTATAGGTGAATGTGGGGAAGAGTAAAGTGATGGTCTTCGAGAGAAGTGAAGCCAGTGAGTGTACAGTGAGATTGGATGGGGAGGATATGGAGAATGTGAGTGAATTTAAGTACTTGGGCAGTGTGATGAGTAAGGATGGTAGTCTGGAGGGTGAAGTGCTCGAATGAGTACAGCAGGGAAGTAAGGTTGCTGGTTCGTTGAAAGCAGTGATAAGAAACAGGGAGGTGAGCATGGAAGTGAAAAAGTTGTTACGTGACAGTATTGTGATACCAACTCTGACATATGGAAGTGAAGCTTGGACCCTGTTGGAAGGACAGAAGTCAAGAGTGAGAGCAGTGGAAATGAGTTATTTGAGAGGAACATGTGGAGTCACATGGAGAGACAGACTAACAAATGAGGAAGTGAAGGGCCGTTGTGGTGTGGTTGAGGACGTGATGGGAAGCGTTAGGAGAAACACGTTAAGGTGGTTTGGGCATGTGGAGAGGATGGAGAGTGAAAGATTGACGAGTAGAGTGTATGTGAGTGAGGTGGAGGGGGCGAGAGGGAGGGGGAGGCCGAGGATGAGATGGAGGGATGGATTGGAGAGGTATATGAGAAAGGGGGGTGTGAGTTGGGAGCGTGGTAGTGAAATGGCAGGGGACAGAGTGACTTGGAGGTGATTTGTTTGTGGTCACCCCGTTCGGGATTGAGGCGTCTGGCAATAGATAGATAGATAGAAGAGTAGCAGAGATGTGTCTGAAGTTAGCGAGATACATTATTACCTTCCATTCTACTTCGGTTGCTTGCAATGACATCTCAGTGCTGCAGGACGTAGATCTACATCACTGGTGTTTCTGAAGGGGACATAGATCTTTGTCGCTAGCGCGGTACTGGTTAAAGTGTTCTCTCCATCTACTGACTTGTTCTTCCTTCTTCACTAGTAATCTACCATTTTTAATCTTTCACTCCCGACTAACTTCTTTAACACCTAGTTTAACTTTCTTTACCTCTTTCCAGAACATTTTCTTACATTCCCTTCCCTCTACACTCAAATTCCTTCCAAATTCCTCACCCACTCTTTTCTTACTCTCTCACTAATCTTTTCACCTCTCTCTTCCTCCCAACATATAACTCTGACTTCTGTCTCTCAACTTCCTCCACACCCCTGTTTCTCATCCACTCACTATATGCTTGCTTTCTTCTTTTATGCCACACCCTGTCCCATCTCTTCATTCCACCATGCTCTTCCTTGCACCCTCTTTCGTCTTCTCTTCTCTCCACAAACCACATCACATGCAGCACAGCTTTCTTCTCTGAATATCTTGCATACACCTTCTGCATCCCCCATCTGCCCCAAGTCATATTTACCCAATTGCCCATCCACTTCTTTCTTATATTTTACCATTTTTCCATCCTCTTGTGACCTTTTCATCCTGTTTGTAAGAACTACTTCCTTCTGTCCTTCCCTTCTTCTATTTCTCCACTTCATATCAGCTTTGACTTTTACCACCACCAAGTGGTGGTCAGAAAGTCCACTCCCCTAAACTGTATATGCTCTTGCATCCATTACACACCCTTTCATTCTGTCATCCACACACACACATAATCAGTCGTTGCTTTCCGTTCATTCAGTTCAACACCCACCCTTACTCCATCGACCTTCACATTTCCTACTTTTCCATTCATATATCCAATGAATAACACTCATTCCTTTCAGATTTTTCACTGCGTGCGCCCACATTTGTCCAGAACTCTTCTTTCACTTTGCTTGCATGATCTTGCGTTGGCGCATACACACACTGTCGCCCACATTTGAAGTCCAACTCTATTCTTACCCACACAGTTCTTGAGCCAACTGATCTCTTGCATACAACAATACACACTCCTTCTTTTGCCCTGTCACTCTCATCCACTCCCGCACATACACCTCATCCACACTCCCTTTCTCTCACATTCTCACCTTTCCATTTAGTTTCGGTTAATACACACACATCCGCTTTTGCACCTTCAAGCACCTGAACAATCTCTCTTTCTTTCCCCTCATTATTTGCACCCCTTACTTTCCATGTCGCCATCCGTACCATGTCCTATGTTCGGTCCTTAGTCGTCACCTGTTGGTCAGTCCTGGTGCTAGGCTTCTTGTTCATATTGTTAGTTAGTTGTTTTCCGGGGAGGGGCACTAACCCTCAGCCATCTCACTTGTTGTCACGGAGGGAACGCGTGTTGGTTATAAAGTTACCACAGAGCGTTGTAAATGATTTCCTGGTTTACAGGAAATCATTTGGCTTGCCACTCAGTTACCCTAAAAACAGAGTACTGCTACACTAAGTGGGTGGATGATGGGAGCCCCCACTCACCCTTCTTACCTATTATACGTGCTGGACAAAATTAAGCATGGAGACATCATTGAAATATATGTTTGCAGTCTTCAAACGATTATATTAAAGAAATATATACATTGTCCATAAACTGTTTCAGTACAAATGGGTTTTCTACAGATATCTATCCTTCTTTTTATTAGTCTGTCTACCTAACGTGAGAATTTTGGTCCTCAGATATCTACCGTGTCACATAAATATAAAAAACTCTAAAATATTCCCCAAACTTTTTAAAAACATTAATAGTACACTGGTTTTCCTGCAGTTACACATCAAATAGTACTTTTGAATTTAGGTCAATAAGGTTAAAATCTAAATTAAAATGACTACCAAAAAGGTGGGGAGGGGGGCGTTAAAATAACCCCCTTTAAGAGTAAGGGGAGGATCGACGATTTTTTGGCAAGTGTTGGGAGCAGTAAGGAAATTTGGGAAATTTTTCTATAGTGTGGCACATTTATTATTATTATTATCATTATTATTATTTTGTTTTCAGGGCATGTTCGTGGTGCTTGGCCTAGGCTGTGGGATATCATGCCTTGTTTTTCTCTTGGAGAAGATTGTGTCCAGTACAATGCCGTTGACAGAAATACACTGAAGTATATAAAGACAATGCTACAGTAACTGTGAGGTTTGCTCTCTCTCTCTCTCTCTCTCTCTCTCTCTCACACACACACACACACACACACACACACACTCACTGTTCTTGCACTCTTTTGCAATTACAGATCTGATACAAGGCTCAGTTGTTTTTTTAATGTTTATTTAGGATATATTTTGCTGCGAGGTTTATTTTTTATACAGTTAACGGACTGATTGAAGTGAAAGATTATGACAGCAGAATAGAGGTCACTGCAGCTGTTAGTATATTAATACACTTCTGTTTTATCTGATCCTTTTTTATTGTTGCAGGCCAGATATCAATAAACTTATCAACGTATTTGTGTATTTTCTGGGGGGGAAGAGGATTAGGGTATAATGTAATTATCTCTTCTGCCTCTTTGATACAAAGATGATGCGAATATATTAGTTTTCTTTAGTACGACTCAATTTCATTCATAATTTGGTAAATATCTCTGTAACAGAGGTTATT
>JAGKTI010012334.1:0-16100 GCA_018397915.1 Birgus latro | reverse complement strand
TATGCAAAATAACCACAGGAGAAATGAAAGGAGCGACGGTGAGTACTTTCGTATATTACATCTTCAGACAGAGTGAGACAGAGACGTGAAGGGTAGAGGTCTTTTATGCACACCCGCAGCCGGGAGTGGCACACAGAACAAAGGATGACAATAGGCAGCATCCTTAGGGATGCACCTGACAAAAAAGGGGGCGGGGTAAATACCGCGGCTTAACTTAAGACCTAGAGGATTAATGCTAAGTGTGTCCCACACAGGGGTGACTACTCTACCAGAAGACGGCAAGGAATATTTAGCCTGGGGGATACTTCTTTAAAATTAATTCATTTAACAATTTATCACACTTAAAATTACCATAGCTCATGTTTACATTCTTTTCATATGTGCCAGAAATTAGGCAAGATTCTATTACATTTCTTTCATCAAAGCTTTTTGATCTTGCTAGAACCTTAGAGCCAGCCCAGTCAATATGGTGATCACTGGATGCTTTGTGCTGAAATAAACCACTACTCTGTTGGGCTGTCCTTACACTGTATTTATGTTGTGAGATTCTAGTTTCCAAATCTTTCCCAGTTTGTCCTATGTAAAATTTGTTACAGCTTTTACATGGGATTTTGTAAACAACGCCTGAATTACTGAAAGGGCTGTTTTTGATTAGGGTTTTTTTGACGGTGTTCTCATATTTGAATACTACTTGTACGTTAAATTTCTTCAGTATGTGAACAACATCAAGAAAATTTTCATGGAGGGGGAGAACAAGGGTTCTTTGGAAATTCTGGCGATCTGGCTCATTAGTTTTTCCTTCAAGGAATCGTTTCTTGGCTGTATTGTGGCACTGAGTTAGTACACTTGGTGGATATTTTAGCTTCTTTCCAATGCTCTGAATCATTTTTAGTTCATCATCTAAAAATTCCGGGTCTGAAATTCTATATGTTCTCAAATACATGGATATGAACACAGATCTTTTTACATTAATGTGATGGTTTGAATAATAATGCACATATGACATAATATTTGTAGGTTTTCTGTATACTTTAGTCTTCAAAACATTTTGGTCCCTGATAACTTTTACATCCAGAAATGGCAGTTCATTATCCATTTCCATCTCATGAGTAAACTTTATCGATGGAACTAACGAATTTAAGTTCAGGAGAAATTCATCAATGGGAAGACTATTAGGCCAGAAGCAAAGGATACCATCCACGTATCCGAGCCAAACTATGTTTTGCTCCTTTACGGATGTCAGTAAATGTTTCTCAAAGTATTCCATGTAAATATTTGCCAGAACTGGGGAGAGGGGATTACCCATGGCCATACCAAATTTTTGTGTGTAATATTTGCCTTCAAAGGTAAAAGACGAATTTACTATGCACAATTTAATTAGCTTGATAATGTTTTAAGAGGGAATATCATCAATGTTACTACCCAGAATGCTTGGCAGGAAAGTTAATGTTACACTCTTTCAGAGCTCTTTCATGTCCTTCATTATAATGTTCTTTGAAACAGAAAATGAGTGTGTGTGTGTGTGTGTGTGTGTGTGCGCGCGCGCGCACGTCCTTCTGTCATGAAGCAAAAGCTTGTATCATTTACGTTCTTTCAATGAACGTGCAATTTTGTCAACACACTTGCTAGACTTTAAGTGGGGCTTGACGGTATTAATGGCTGCATCTTTTCAGTTGGGAGCTGTTCCTGCTCTTGTCAACTTTAATCTACGCCAGGACCCTCTCATGCACTGCATCAGCGTCGCAAAATGCAAAGCTGTTGTGTGTGGGGCTGAGCTGCAGGAAGGTAGGAACAGTGCTATTTCAGTTGTTTCCTTAAGTTAGGCTCGTGAGGTGAAGCCAGGATTCCAACAGCTTAAATGTGCGCGAGTGTGTGGGTGTGCTGTTGATATTTCTTTCATTTTCGTGGCTTGTTTTTCCTTATATTCTGGATCCTATAACCTACCCTTTTCTTGAATGGGGAAATAGTTAATGATGATGATGCCGTAGGTGGTGATGACTTAAAATTTTTGTTTCACATTGGAAAGGATACATATAATGCTCAAGCTTCAGCATTCCACCTACACAGCAGCAGATTGTACAGTCAGGAGCTTAAGTCATGCAACCAAGGTCAGATTCAATACCCCCACCCCTTACAAGGCCTAAAGAACCTTTAATAGGTCTGCCTATGGGATGAAAAAGGTGGATGTTTACTGCACAGTGACGTCACGCTCCCCGATCCTCACACTGATCACTGACTCCACCCAACCCAGTTCATATCACAGCAGTAAAGGAAAACGCCATGTGTGAAATGAACATTTCAACAGGCTCATTTTCTTGCCGCAGTAGTAAACCTGGCTCATCAACTGGGGATGAGCAAAAAGCTCTTCACCGTGAACTGAGTCTGTCACCAGTGTTGTACTGCTTACCGGGGGAAAATCATGTAAAGTAGACTAAGGAAACAGAAAATATTTTGGATTATCCAGAATTACTAATTACATTAGAAGGATCTACTGAGGAAGAGGGGCTAACATCTTTTGGTGGTTTCATTATGCATACATTTCCCCCTTCTCGCCTACCATGGCTGCAGAGTACCAGGAGACTACTCTTGGATTAATACCATTAGCAGGGGAAAAGAGAAATTAATAAAACCTAGCCCTGAGCTCCTTGAAAAAAAAATAATAATAAATAATGGAAAATATATTTCACCTGTCACCATGCGGACAAGGGCTTCAAATCATGGAAAGAGGCTGTGCTGAAACTCGTCTGTCACTGCCACGTCTGTCTCTTGCCAAATGAAGTAATTACATATTTTGTTCGTTGTTGCATGTTTTCTTTCTTTTTCGAATTAGAGTACTAAATAGCAATATAGTGTCGACAAGATGTGTGGTGAGCAAAATGAAGATAAAATAATGTAAAGTAACAGAGACAGATTATCTAATGATCTGATAATGAGATCAGATTGGAGTCTATATGGTATCTGTCAATACGTATAAAGTTTTAAGCATGGCATGGGACACGAGTTTTCCTTTAATTTTTCCATATATTTCCGATGACCATAGTTTAACAGGTAATACCTAATATCACAGCAGGAAAAAGCTTAGCCTACAACATCACAATGCTAGAATGAGCTAAGTCTCATATTCAAGACGGAAAAATATATATATGTGAACAAGATTTTGTAAGAAATGCTTCATTAGTTTTACTCGTCTTTCAATAAAACTGATGTATATACTCATCAGTAACACACAAGAATATCTACTCTGTATTTTGCAATGTTCAAGTTTAATATAAATGCATGACTAACAGTAGTGACATGTAATAGAAACTAGGCTCAAAACTCCCCTACAAATATTCTTAAGTTTCACTCTGAAGTACTTATTCAAATGCAGTCCGAATCGGATCATTCCGAAATAAAATTAGTATACGCCAGTTTTAGGTAGAGAATCATATATGTTATCCAAATAATTATTTCTGTTGTGTTATCTGCTTCAGTTACCCCCATCCAAAGTAAGAAAGAAGACACCACAACATGCAAGACGCAACTGCTTCATTACTCTCGCGAACCGCATCCCATATTCTAACCAGGGAGGGTTTGTGCAGAAACACTTTTGTCAGTGTTGTAATATATTTATGATTGTGGGTAAGGTGTTGCATACAACAGTGTGATGGCTACATATAAGGGTCACGCACAATGACTGACTATTTCACTCCCCCACATCATGCACAGAGAGTTTGGTTGCTATTGTAATATTCCCTGCTTTTAATTTTTTATTGTTACTCCCTGCAGGAGGATCCTGTGGTACGTCCCCACCTTTATTTTATCCCAGCTATGACAAAAACTAAGCATAATGTGAAAAACAAGCCTGAAGGGTTTAAATTATCTGAAGGGCTTAGGAGGGTGTCTAGGAAAGTACGGTAGGTAATACAGGGGGTAGAGAGGGAGAAGGTGATCGAAGCCTTGAATAAGAGGTGGGTCGATGTCTGTTGCGTACAGGAAGTCAGGTGGAGAGGAGATCAAGGACTGCAGGAACATGATATTTTGGAGGGAAAGTACTGACCAACATGGTGGGGTGGGCGTGGTTGCTGAAAAGAGATGGACGAAGTATAAACGTTGTGGGAGTAAATGAGAGGATAATAGTGCTGAAATTAATGTTTGGAAAACTCTTGGTGACTAATATTGGCATATACTCCAGAGTTCGGTTTGGAAGATGGAAGAAAAACAGATTCTGGGATGATTTGATGAGTGTTGTTGGAGGTATGGGAATTGATGAGACTGTAGGTTTGGGAGGGGATTTATATGGTCATGAGGGCGCAACAGTACACTGACATAAAGGTGTGCATGGGGGATGCGATTATAATACAAAGACTATACAAGGTGAGAAGATACTAGTATCAGAAAAGCAATGAACATAGTAACATGACTTCATAGTTTAGGAAAAGAGAGAGTAGACTGATTACATAAGAGTCTAGGGTTAATAATAGGCAGGTCAGCTGTCTTTTTTTTTTTCCCCTGGTTGGGAGTGCTGACTGGAGGCTTGTGTGAGGTGTGAAGGTTATAGGGGACGAAGTGTGTGTGCAACAACACAAATTATAAGTGACGTGGTACTAAAGAAATGAGTAGTGAAAAGACCAGTGTACCCAGGAGGAAAATATGGAAGTTGAAATCCAAGCTGCAATGGATGCCTTCTATAGTGAGATTAGTAGAGTGGTAATTAACGTGAAACTGTAGTCAGAAGTGTAAGCAGTAGGAGCTCTCAAGAACAATCTCTTGGGAGTTACTGATTCAGTGTGTGAATGGACAAGGGGCTCACCAAAACATAAGGTAACATTGTACTGGGATGAAGGAGTAGATGCTGCAGGTAAAGGAAAAAGAGTAAAGGAATGGAAAAGGGGTGGTAACAGCAATTCTTGGCAGCTATCGCAGAATCAGATAGGAGGCATAAAGGGCCAGGTCTGAGTCTCAGAGACTTTTACTGAACAGTGTAAACAGTGCCAACAGGAAGACTAGCATTTAAGGTGAATAAACAGATGTTGGGAGAAAACAGGGATACTGAAGACCAGTGGAAATTTTAAAATGTGTGTTTTGCGGTAGGGATGAATTTTTTATTACTGTTTCTAGTTCTGTAGGATGTCATGATCTGGAATTAGCCAGGTACTATTCTGGCACCATTGAGTACATTTGCTTCGGCGTCCCCCTTCCCCCAGTGGCCTCCTTCCGATACAAAATCATTCTTAACTTCTTTACTGCTGGTGCGAGAAAGTTGATCTTTACAATTATTTATATGTTTTAAGGGTTAGTAAATGTTTTTTGCTACTAATTTCTATATTATATATGGTATTTCAAAGAAATGATGCTGTAACGTAAAGTGTTTGTCACACTAACTTCAGATACGTATTTATTCAAAAGAACACCACATATTTTCTGTTTTTGCTGAAAGCAGTCAGGTTTTTTCAATTCCAGGAACACTGATTCATAAATCAATTTAAAACGTGATGGTGAAATTAAAATGTAACTCGACAAATCGTAAAGTTTTCTAGTTTTGCAAATAACCATTAAAAAAAAAAATCGAATGTTTCCACGAACCATGTTATTTGTTGACGGCGCCACACAGCTTAACACTAACACATACAAATTCAGCAGAAATGCGAAATATTTTGCAATGCACCATTGACTAATCGCCCCATATTTCTAAAAATATTATTACTAATTATCTTCTACTGAAATATTCTTCCCATGTATAAGTGACAAAACATTTCTAGTGAAGTAACTGTTACATTTCCGCTCCTGCCTGACATTTGCAAAGCTTGGAACAGAGCAACTGAGCAACCACATGCGCTTTGCATATGAATATTTGATCACTTTCAGTATGCCAATGGGAACAGGGTGGACATGGTTAGGTAACATTACTGGGGAAAGCCTGTCGTCTTCGTTATCAATCCATCCTTCAGGGTTCATGGTTACCATTGGATTTGCCATTTTACTCAACGAAAGATGATTCCATATATGACATGGTGCCTTCAATCTTCGACAAATCAACAATACTGAAGGAAATATGTCCCATAAAATAAAACCCGCAGATAATCGCAATGTCGAAATCATTAGTGTCATCAAATCAGAAAAATAAACATGTAAAGATATATTATCCACATTTAATTCTCTATGCGGGATGATATTCACGCGGGTAAACCCGTAAGTGCTGAAAGCAAGATGGATCGTCAACAAGAAACTATAGCCTATCGGTGCAAGCAGATTATTAATCTTTATTTAGCAAATATTCCAGTAAGACAGATATACTGGCACCTTAGCATCAAGAAGACAGTTAACAGATAGATAAGCGATATAGAGGTAGAACATAGGAAAATTGCTACCGGAGCCCCTCGTAGCACAAGACCACGATAGACGGATTAATACATGTGCCCAAGAACAACCACTTACCACTTGTGTTGCTATCAAGAAGCAAATTAATGTGCCGGCATTCAGTGACGTTAGTCAAAACAGTGCATATCGTAAGTGGAAAACTGGTCATTTTTATTCACACGAAATTCCAACATGTTATAAAACATGTAGGGCAGTTGCATGGGAGAATTAAAGATGGAGAGGTTGATAGTCAAAAGCATGAGCGCGAAAACGAAGATAATTAAAACCAAAAGGAATTATATTAAAAATAAGTGGGGGGGGGACCTTGACAAAGGTCGAACCATCCCCACCCTCCCCTGGCTTGATAATGACTGACGGAAGGCCTGCTATGCATTGTTGCCAAAGGAAAAATGATTGAAATCCGCGAAATTAGTCTCAGATGCTGTAAAAATCCGCCAGACTGAGAGAAATTAACGAAAGAAATGGGCAAGACCCCCAAAAAAAGAGCCAAAGAAATGTAATAATTTTATACCAGCTAGACTGCTTTTGAAATCCCTAAATTTAGCGAGAAAATCGCTTCATTGGTAACTGCTGGCATGAGTCGTGAAAACGTGCCAGATGTTACTATTTATTTATTTTTTGATTGATCTATTTAAAAAAACCGCTAAACCTAACTAATATTTTCGCAAGATTATTTTTTTACACGACAAATAATGTTTGCAGGGCAGGCAAAGACTGTTTCCGTCTACTAAATGAACACTGCCAGACCCAGGGAGTTTTGTCCGAAACTTAATGAAAGCAAGTCATCACTTCTCTGGGCGATTGTACAAGCTATACAAGAAAAAACACAAGATACATGATAATAAATGGGTATTTCTTGTTTTAAAGTGAATAAAGAAGCAAAATATATTACGAAATGATAATTTTCCTTTGTAGCAAAATTAAAGAAAACTCACTCAAAAGATACATGATAAAGAATATGTATTCCCTGTATGTCATGTTAAGAGAGAGAAATCTAAAATTTATATGACCTACTGTAATACCAAATGGTCATAACCTCTGTAAATAAAATTGCCTGAAAATCATTTAGCCAGAAGATACACGATAATTATTGGTATTCCTTGTATGTGTCATTTGTAATCTAAAGGACGTTTCCTTTATACAATTAACATAAAAACATTCTGTCCAAAGAAACATGATAATGAATGGGTATTCCTTAGGGGTGGGCGTATCGATACCAAAATATCGATACTTTCGATACCAGCTACTTAAGCTCAAGTATCGATACCAATGCCTTGGTATCGATACTTCGATTACTGAGAAAAGTGTTCAAATTTGGCTATTAAAAAAAAAAAAAAAAAAAAAAAAAAGGAGAAATTGAGTAATTTCAAAATACATATAAATAATCATTATTTTAGTCTACTGAAAGGCAGTTATAATATTTTTGCGTCTGGCAGCCCAGTGTCTTTGTCTCCTGTCGTACAGCATCAACGGGCGACACGGCCGTCCGGCCGAGCGCATTTTTTTTATCACGCCACTTACCGTGTCATTGTCGCCCCTAGGCTTTTGATTAGTGAAATGGCCCATAAAAACGAAGTGTGGTGTGGCTTTTCTTTGATGAGGTTGAAGATAATGTCAGTCTTGCTTCATGTCAGATATGCTCAGATAAAATACAGCACAGTCAAAACACAAGCAACATGTTGAAGCACTTAAGACTGAAGCATCCTGAAGCATTCTCTGAAGCTGAAGAGAAAAGAAGGCAAGCTACGACCTCGACCGCATCTTCCAGCCAATCAGCCAGGCCTAGGCAGACAACCATTTTTGAGAGTTTCAAAAGCAAAGGGAAATACCCAGGTTGGTTGAGGCTACCATATATTTGTCATAAATTATTGATTCCTTTATTGCCTATGTGTATGTGTTTAGTTTGGTTAAGCACATTTGTACTAATTACAGACAGAATATTTAATCTCATGTTAATTGGGTAATGTTTACGGTCGCATCATCGGATGTAAAAAGGTAGAAATTTTTCGTCTAGAAGGAAATGTTGCTTTCTTTCTTTTTTATCCATTATAGTGTACTCTGTAGATCAACTTGTATAATTTACTGCATTACGTGAAAATACTGCTTAGTATGACCTGCACAAATTAATAGTGTGCGCCTTCCTAGATCCAAGGTTCAAGTGTCTGGCATTTAAAACCAACGACACTGGTGATTGTGTAAAGGGGAAAATTATGCGTGAAATTATGCAAAAAAACATCAGTCCCCGCTTCAATAGTCGCTGAATCACCAGATAATGATATTCCTACCCAGAGTCAGTGTAGCTTGTGGGCCACGTTTGACAGGGAAAGAAAAAAATCACTACAGCACAGGTCTTCGTCTACTGATGCACATGTAGAATTGCGAAGATATTTGGAGGAAATCATAACAACACGGGAAGAAGATCCCCTGAAATGGTGGAAAGGAAAAGAAGAAACCCTTCAAAGTATGAGTAAAATCGCACGAAAATATCTCGGCATCGTTGCAACTTTTGTCCCATCAGACCGCCTCTTTTCTAAGGCAGGAGAAGTCATTAGCCTCAGGAGGAGTCTAAAGCCATCAGATGTTGATATGATTTTGTTTTTGAATAGTTACTTCAGTCAGTCAGATCCTAAGTAAATTGATGAGTTTGAAATACAGAGATTATACAGCATTTAGTTTATAGCAAATATGCTTCCACGGATAACTAATTATCAGATGATGTGTCCCATTTAAGTTAATCCAAAGAAAAATGATGAGTTCAAAATATAGCCTTTATTTTAGAGCAAATATGCTTCCAAGGATAAATCATTATCAGTTGATGTTTGCCATATACAGTATATATACCATTAAATGGAAATAGTAAGTTTATTATATTGCAGATGATAAATTTAATATTGCTCTCGGTTATTAAGGTTTTTTGAATTAATATTTCAGTCATGCAACATAGTCTTAATGTAGGCGCGCAATACAAACAATCTGTTTTTTGTTACAATGAATAACACTTATGTATTTAAGAAAAAAATAGTGTAATAAAATTTGGCATAGTTGTTTCCACTTATCTTTATATTTAGATCGAAAAAAAGTTAGTTTAATATAATCCTTCTAGCTGAGCAAATGCTTTGAAGTAATAGGTTACATACCGATATTTGGAAAAAAAAAAAAAATGGGGGAGGGGAGCAAACGTCGAGGTATCGGTATCGGTAATCGATACCACCGATACTAGTCCAAAAAATAATCGGTATCGTATCGAAACGAAATAGCTGGTATCGCCCATCACTAGTATTCCTGTCATGGTTATATGAAAAAAAAAAAAAAAAAGCCGAAGCAAAGTGTGATTTACAGCATAAAGGTAGAAAAAATTACATTGCTCTTGTTTGCACAGTTAGACTGAAACGTTTAGTTGTCATCGAATTAAAGATCTTGGAGTTGCATCACATCAGGAAAATGTTTTGCACATGGTTGCAGGTTTTCAGACACAGCATTGGCATGATGGCTGATATGGCATTATCAATGCTGCGTTCAAGATACTGCAGTCTATATTCTGTCTGAGTCACACCTTATGGGGAAGTGTTCATCATGGAAGTAGAATTAGCTGCCAGATCGCATTGCACAGTGGCTTTCAGGACACTCCAGCACTCTTCAATGGGGTTTAGTGAAGCACTATATGGCCTCGCCCATAATATTTCTACACTGCAGAATTCCTCTTCCTCAACAACACTCTCAAGGCCAGCATGAATGGGTGTATTATCACAGACAACAACAATGCTGTCAAGAAGCTCAGTAATTGTGTGCAGCCAATCTTGGCAGTCCCTTCTTGTAGCTACCCCTCCTGCGTTCCCAGTAGACGATGCCATGCTGTGAAATTCCACCGAGTACATGCGTTTCTTCCTTTTGATGTACGACTTTTCACCATTCAGCGAACTCCCTTACGTGCACGCCCCCGAGACTGGCGCAGGAAAAGATTCACATTCGTTTCATCAATGTAAACTACATTTTTCCCACGTCCAATCCTATTCATCAGTTTTTCCCCATAGTCCTGCCGTTTGTGTTTATTTGCCTCGGAGTTCGCAGAGACAGGTTCTGGATGTACCGTTTTCACTGAGTACATTTGCCCGTCCAGACACTTGTGAACCGTGTTAGTGTTCACATGGATGCCAGTTTCATTAGCAAGCCTGTCAGCAATCTCCTTCAGTGTGATACCTGGGTTTTCCTCCACATATTGTATCATCATGTCGATGTGCTCTTGGCAAATTTTTGACTGACGAAAACCACCGCGCTTTTTTGCTGGTTCATCTGCTCGACGTATCCAAACTTCTTGTTTTAAATTACACTTCAGTTATTTTAAATTAAACTTCAGATGTTTTAAATTGAACTGCAGTTGTTTTAAATTAAATTTCAGTTATTTTACATTAAACTTCGTGTTTTAAATTAAACCACTTTAAATTAAACTTCAGATGTTTTAAATTAAACTTCAGTTGTTTTAAATTAAACTTCAGTTGTTTTAATCTGAAGTTCATTTATTTTAATTTGAGGGTGAAAAGGTATATATGATAACAAAACTACATAATGCAGGATATTATGAGATCAATTCGATTCCAAAAATGAAGTTTGAAAGATGTACATCAGAAAACCTTCTCACATATTAAAATAAAAAATCATTTCTGCATTCCTTGACTCCTAAATATAAACATAACGATTGAAATTTTATCACCAGTATTAAATAAGTTATGAATTTCTATCGGCAAGCAGTCTTTTTGATTTGGGGGCGTAAAAATTTCCCCTCAATCATGCCAAAGTGGCACCCGGCTATTTTCAGATCAGGACATGCCATAGTTATTGAAATGGCAGTAAATATTAATCCATACTGCAAAACACGGTTCGGCAAAAAAAAAAAAAAAAGCCCTTTTGGACTGGACTAATATTATAGATAATCAGTGTGTAAAAAATGAAGGAAGGGTAGTGGTGGATAGTGGGATATTAAGGATGCTTGGAAAGACAATTACAACCAGGTGCTGAACAAGGAAGCTGACTAGAAGAGGGAAAGCTTGGAGATGAGAGGTACTGTGTTTGGCCCTTGGCCTTTGCTTGATATTGGTACCGTCGGCATGGCAAACGATAGAATGCAGTTGGGGAAGATGGAGGGTGTGTCTGAGTTAACTTCCAAAATCTGCCTCCAAGAGATTATATGCGCTAAGCCGACTCCGTGCTTTCTGTACTCCCGCACAGTTGTTGACTTAAAACAGTGGTTTTGTCCACCTCTGTGTAGAGTACAGCTCTCATATGTTGACTTTATATAGGGCACTTCGTATCATCAACTCTCCCCATCTTACTGACTCCCTTCAGCCTCTGTATCACCACCACAGTGTTGCATCTTTATCTCTTTTCCGTCACTACATCAGCGGTCATTGCCCTTCCGAACTATATGCTTGCATTTCTCTTCCATTACGGGGGAGGGGAGGGCGTAGCACCCAGCTGATAAACTCTTGCCTCTTTTCTCTCCGACTCTAATGCAAGAGTTAAATAATACTCACAGTCCCTCATTAATACTGTTAAAAAGCGAGATTTGCCAGTTAGGTAGCCGAGATTTTTCTCGACGGTTCCCGTATCATAGGTTTCAGTACGAGTCAGAGTTACCAGTTTGCCTGCTGTTTGTGAGCATAGTTGTTTCGTATGTTGTACATTGATTTGTAATGGTTTATTTATGTGATTGTTAGATTATGTCAATTAAATTTGTATGGTAAATAATTTACAGTGTTATACTCTTTTCATGTTTTGGATACCTCCAAGTTGGCAACTGTTGTTCTCGTGGAATGTAGAAAACTCCAGAATAATGAAAGCTTATATAAGGATGGGGAAGGGACTAGTTCAAGTTCAGTTGAGTTTCACCTCAGTTTGAGTGAAGTTCAGTCAGTCTTCAGTTTGAGTGCAGTGCAGTGTCAATGTAGTTTGTATATTTTCGGTACTTGTGAAAACAGTGAAGTGTTGTTGGCAAATGGTGAAGAGTTACTGAAGTTTTTATATCAACAGAACTCGTGAAAATAGTGAAGTGTTGTCAAACCTTAAGTGTAGTTGCAGTTAGTATAGTTTGTACAGCTCCAGTGCTTGTGAGAATTGTGAAGTTGGAAAGCATTATGTGGAATTATTTGGAAAGTAAAGAAAGAGAAGTTTAAGAAGCCAATTTTTATTTTTGCCTCAGCTAATCTTGTGTACTGTACACCTAAAGACTGACCATAGGAAGAACAACCCACAAGGCAATGTCCTCCTATACTGAACTACTGCTGTTGGAGCCCGTGGCAGTGTGGGATGCGGACATAATACAAAATGGCAGCTCTGGAACTGTCTTCCTCTATTTGTATTTCCTTTTGTCTATGACCTCCAGTCTTTTAAACGCAATGTGTCCAGGCATTTCAAAGTGAATGGGTCTTGAATTTGGCTCTCTTATTAAATATTTTTTCTTGGGCAGAACAGTGTTGCGGGTTTCCTGCCTTCAGTTCCTTCTGCCACGAATAAACAAAAATGGAGGAGTAGATACTCTTATCGCAAGAGTGCGACCATACGCAGTTTGCCACAAGGGTGTGGGATGTAACTCCATTTTGTGCAGTGTTTGTGATGTCTGTACATGAGAGATGTAGTTATATTAGAGGTAGGCTGCAGAAAGGAGAGCTTAGTGAAGAAGAGAAGAAGGAAAGGATTTATCTTGTCAGAGAGTCACTTGAGTGTGTGGAGTTTTGTTCTTCGGGGAACACGTTATCAGCTAGAGGTGGGCCTGAAGCTAGCTTGGTAGCAAGGGTATGCAGGGGTAAAAACGGTGGTTGTCAACCCTTTTTGTGTTGTGCCCTCCCTAGTGTTGATCCGCATCTCCATCCTTGCCTCCCCACTTCCTGCCACATCTGACTAAAAATTTATTCCTGAATTATTGTTATTATTGCTGCCGCAGGTTCAGCCGGACGTTAACCCAGTTGAATACGGGCTGAATTAGCCCTTCTCCTCCAAGCACTGGAACCACCAGGTTTGGTGCCACGATGTGAATCCATCCTTTTTTTGCTCTTACTTTATTCAAAAAGAAGGCATAATATTCCCATTTTGCTTTTAAGTAACCGTAACTAAAAACTTAATGCGTGCAAATGGGCAGTGCACAGCACGATAAAATATATCATACTAATTCTGTGCAGCTAATCTTGAATGAGAGGCCGCTGTCTTAGAGGGCAATGCACATTACAACAGTATCAACTTTTTTCTACATTTTGTCCTGACGAAGACCAATGCAGAAAGTGTCTTCATACAGATACTTGTGTGTAGACATCACTGGATCATAAAAAAAAACACCACAACACAACACCGAGACAAGAGACCACTACCAAATGGTCAGAAAGACTATCACATGTTATAAATATCGTTACATGGTTATAAACAACACCAAATGGCCATAAACCCCCACAACAAGGCCATAAACCCCGACCACACAGCCATAAACCCCCGCCACATGGTCTAGGTCATAAACACCACAACTGGGTCATGGTGATAAACATCATAAAATGGTCATAAGACCAAATTATGCTCATTTGCATCACAACATGGGCGCAACCACCACTTCAAGGTCATAAAACATCATTTCAATGGACAAGAACAATTGGTCATAAGACAGCCGCTGTATGCTCCTGTATCCCACACGCGGTCACACCCTCTTCCTCATGGTTATAAAACACCATTACATTGGTCACAGGACACTGCATGCTCTTGTTGAGAAGCGAGATTTTCTAGTTAGGTAGTCTGGACGATTTTCACTGATTCCCGATGTTTACTGTATTCCACTACGAGTCAGTTTGCCTGCCGTTTGTGAGTATAGTTGTTTCGTAAGCTATGCATTAATTTTTGTGCCCTTTTACTCTATAATGCTTTATTTATGTGAGTGTTAAACTATGTAATTTAAGTTTGTATGCTAAATGATTCGGAGTGTTATGTCCATCCATCCATTGCCAGACGCCACAATCCCGCAAGGGGCGGCCATTTGACTCTGAGTTACTTGTTTTACAGGGAGGGGCACCAACCCTCCACCAACCCACCCGTCGACACGTAGGGAGCACGTATGGTTTGGTTATATGGTTACCACCCAGCGTTGTAAATGGTTTCTTGGTTTACAGGAAACCATTTAGCTTGTCACTCACTGTAAGAAAACTCTGGCATGTTTTGGATATCTCCAAGTTGGCAACTGTTGCGTCTCCTAGAATGTATATCATTCTAGAACAGTGCAAGCTTATATAAGGATGGGAAGAGACTAGAGGAGGTTCAGTCAGTTTTCAGTTCAGTTTGAGTGTACTGTAGTTCAGTGTCAGTGCTGAGAAGTATATTTTCGATGCTTGTGAAAATAGTCAAGTGTTGTTGGCAAACAGCAAAGTGTTATTGAAGTTTGGGTATCATGGGTACTTGTGAAAATAGTGAAGTGTTGTTGTCAAGCATTAAGTGTAATTGCAGCTAGTAAAGTTTGTATATCTTCGGTACTTGTGAAAATAGTGAAGTTGGAAAGCATTAAGTGTAATTACTTGGAAAATAGACAGTGAATTTTTGAAGCCGGTGTTTATTTACGAAGCCTGAGCTGTTCTTGTGTGCTGTACAGCGAAAGGCTGACCATAGTAAAAGCAACTCACTGGACAACGTCCTTTCTATACTGTACTACTGCTGTTGAAGCCTGTGGCAGTGTGAGACGGGGACGTAACCCTTGTGTCAGGAGGGTGGATTAAGTACTGCAGTGAGTCTAGTCTTCGACATGGAGCAAGGGTGTGTGTAGACGAGATCCCGAGCTGGACAGGAGGATTAAGCGTCATTGGCTGCAATCATGAAGCTATTGCAAACATGAAGTGTACAACTACAAGCACTGATTGAAGGACAGAAAGAACTCAAAGAACTATTACAGGCACTAAGGGCACAGTGGAAGGCACAGAGTGGAGAACTGGAGAACTAGAGGCACAATGTGAAGAACAAAAACAATGATATGAACAACTTTAAGAGGCATTAAAGGAGCAACAGAGAGAGAATTACAACTGAGGATCCAAGGACAGCTAGATGTTTTCACGGCCGAAGTGAAGGAAGAACAGCAGCAGCTTAACCCCTAAAGTTCCAGTGAGATCGATCAGTCCTTTTCCATTATTTGGCTTGATGCCGAATATGATCGATAAGAGGAGCCTTTGTAAAAAACTACGGACACTAGGCTCCTGAGTAGGGAGGAGGGAGGATCCGGACCCCTACCCATGATGGGGGGGGGTGATTCCCCCACCGCCCTCACGCCACCTTCCTCTATCCCGCCACCTCCTGCTCCCTCCCTCCCCTTCCCCACCATCCTTCATCATGCCACTATGGTTCCCTCCCTTTTCCCTGTCTCCCTGGGGAGGGTTATATACCTCCTACCCACCCTCGACACCTCTGTACTCTCTCTCTGCCTTTCCTCTTTGTCTTGTGGTGAGGGGAGGGGGGTAGGAGGGGAAGGAAGAGAGGGAGAGGTGATGGGAGTGGTTGAGGAAGGTAATGGGAGGGGAGGAATGAGGGCGGGAGAGGGTGGGAGCGTATAGAAAACTGGAATCTCCCCTCCTGGAAGGGTAACTTTTTTCAACTTTGATGGGCTATGGCTCATGGACCAGTTGGTCTAAAATGATCTGGTTTGCAGCATAAGATGTGTAAATTCAAGCTCTAAACCTTAGGCATAAAACTTTTTACTTCTGTAAGAGTTGAAAAATCAGCTCCATATGCAG
>JAGKTI010012333.1:0-24802 GCA_018397915.1 Birgus latro | reverse complement strand
ATGTCACACTGAGCACATTCATTCATCATTACTGTATTCAGTGTTTGAGTACATTCATGTCACACTGAGCATATTCATTCATTGTTGCTTTATTCAGTGATTGGGTACATTCATGTGAAACTGAGCATATTCATTCGTCATTACTGTATTCAATGATTGGGTACATTCATGTGAAACTGAGCATATTCATTCGTCATTACTGTAGTCAGTGATTGGGTACATTCATGTCACACTGAGCATATTCATTCATCATTACCATATTCAGTGATTGAACACATTCTTGTCACACTTAGCATATTCCTTCAGTGTTATTCAGTGATTGGGTACATTCTTGTCATGCTGAGCTTATTCATTCATCATCATTCAGTGATTTGGTAAAGTACTGAAATTTTGCCGTATCACCACAAAATGCAACTCGTGAATGATCCAGTGTGCCCTCACTGTAATGCAACCCCCTCGTACATTTACTTATCTCATCCACCTTAATTTCCCAGCCAAGAAAATTCATCAGCATAACTGCAGCAAAAGATCTCTGGGAGCACCTGGCTGAAGTGGCTGGTACCTGCAGTCCACCAGGTTCACATCCACATGACCATGGGGCCACAACAACAACAACTATAGTTTATTGGGTAGGTTTTAAAAATTACAACTCTATTGGGTTATAATTTTCCTGCTTTTGTTCATCATTTTAATTTAGGTTTTATTAGAGTTGTATATTAATCATGACTCATAGTTTTCAGTGGTTTTCCATTAGGTGCCACAAAAAGTTTTTTTTAGTATTAAAAGTTCAAAAGTGTAACATTTATTTTCAGAGTGTTTTAATGCTCATTTTTCCATTTTGATGTGTAATTTTTTAGGGGTATGTAACTTAGTGGGCCAGATGACACTATGAAGTTACTTTAACCCTTGCAACTTGAGCATGTCCCATTCATATTATTCTTGCCATCATTAGTCTATTTTATTCAGACTATGGGAGACCCTGTGTAGTCAGTGGGTTAATGGAGGCTGTATCAAACAATTCCAGTTCATGGGGTCTTTTGGAAGGTGAAGAACTTTATACGGCCCAAGAATATTGTGAAAAAAGACATCATAGTGTAGGGGTTGGAAGGTCAGACAAAACTTTAAAAGCTTTTTTTTTTTCCATGTTAAGACTCCGTGATATAAATTATTTGCATGCAGGTAAAATTTATTCTTTTAGTTTTATTTTTGCACTGGCTGCAATGATATGTCTTATTTAAGGACAGTTTTAAATTATGTTTTATTCACATACAAGCTGGGGTGCATCGTAATTTTTGGCTCATGATTTACATTATACAGTTACCTTACATTGTACATTGTAGTTTCATCACCTTTGTTTTGCCAGCAGTTTATTAATGTGCAAAATTCTTCACTGCTTCAGTCTGTGGATGTCTTTTACCATTTATTTTATCAATACTGCCGCTACCAGACTTTATTTATTTATATTAGGAGAGTGCCACAGTAATGAAGGGGTAAGTGAAGGCTGTATCTAACACCTCATGTTTGAACAGTGTCTCACTAAATCAAATCATGTGAAGGTAATACAGTAAGGATAAAATATAAAAAGACATCACTATAATGAAAGGAAATAGTGGACTTGTTATACAGTATTACCCATAATTGCTCAGCAGTGTGTCTCATTATATCCTCCTTTATCTGACTTATTTGGAATATTTTAGTGGTTTACCTGAACAGAACAAGACACAGGAAACCGAAGGATCCACGGCAGTATGACAGAAGCATTGACTTATTTTTAACTGTGCAAGTTTGAAAGGTTTATGAAAGTTTGCCCAGGAACATGTTGTTGTCATCTCTGTAATCATTATCGATCCTAGCTTTCCATCATTTCAAAGGGGTATTAATGAAGAGACAGAAGTTGGAGAAGCTGTCAACTGAATACCAAAACAAAAGACTTGGTAAGTGTTAAAATCTGGTAAATAAAAAAAGAAAGTGTGAGGGGTGTGGATCTATTTAACTGAAGGGTTTAGATGGAAAGCAAAAGCAAGAAAGGATTTAGTAATCATTGAAAATTTTTAAATAAAAAGAAAAGTGTGATGTGGATCTATTTAGCCGAATGATTTAGCTGAGAGAGAAAAAAGTAGGGTTGAAAAGTGTATAGAGACATGTAGTGTGCGCTTACACCTAAATGTTCAAATTGTTGTTTTTAGCTGCTTCTCCCCATTGCAGCATTTCTGTTTACTGTATGCTTCATTATGCTTTGTGTACAGTATTTGGGTGTTGGAAGTATTTGCTTTATCATCACAGGCTGTCCTCATTATTTCAGGGAAATGTTCCAGAATGTCACAGCTTTTTCTGTACATTTAGCCCATAGACACCGGGAATTTTTTGGCGTAGCCGCCCTCTCCCTACGGCTGTTTCCCAAAATAGCCATTTTTCAGACCTTCGTGTCTGGGAAAGTATAGCATGTAGGGAAACAAAGTAAAGGCCATATTACTCACCAACTATTCTTCTTGCAATAAAAGTATTCCCAGGTCTGCAGGTGGTTGCGTCGATGAGTAAGGGTGTGAAGAAGATGAGTAACTTTTGGTGCTTGAAGCAGGATGTCTTTGTGCATGTGCTCATGGTCCTGACTTTGGTTTTGCTATCAGCGTGATAGCTTTACTACTAACTAGACACAGCGGTGTCCAAGACATGCCTTATGGTACGAGTACTATCGCTGAGCCCCATTCCTAGTATCCTTGGGAAGAGGCTTGGCAGGGGTGGATGAGGCAAGGGGTCCATTTGAGGCGGGAACAATTTTGGACGAGGTGGTTTCAGAAAACATCATTCAGCACCTGGCTAGGTCATAGAAAAGACTGGGGTACGCTTGGGTTGGGTGGCGGGAGTCTTTCCCTACCTTCTGGTGATGAGATCAAATGGTGGCCACTTCAAATCATGGTGGTAATACATTTGCAGTTCATACTGACACCTGGAGGTCTCTGTCCACCCCATTTGCGTTGGTCCTTATTGACATCTTGCGCGTAGGGGTTGAGAATAGATGGAAGCAAAGTAGAAGAGACGACAAGGAGAGAAGAGCAAGATAGAGAAAATTAATGAGAAAAGGGACATAGAGGGAGAAGTGAGAGTAAATTAAGGAGTAAAAAGCAGAGCCAGAAAGAGGAAAATGCTGGAAATAGGGGGAATGGCAGACAAGTTTTATGGGTGTCAATTAAACTATGTGGCAACATTTGTAGGTTACAGGCAAAATAGTCAGAAAAAAGTGGGGGAGGAAAGAAAAAGAAAGAGAAAAAAAGGAAGCATATAGTGAGGACCTGGTGTTTTAGATTTTTTTTTTTTTTTTTTAATGCAAGGAAGAAGGAACCAAAGGCCATGGGCCCGCATTTGGGGGAGGCGGTAGCTCGATCAGTAGAGAGTTGGCTTGCAGTCCCGACGGACCCAGGTTCGAATCCTCGCTGGGGCAGGGAACAGTTTAAGGATTTGAATTTCATTAAATCAGGCTTTACTGATCTACCAGAAGACCCGCCGACATGTCGTAAAAATACCCCCGCTAATAACAATACACCAGTCCTGTATGAGACCGCCCTAGCGTGTATTCAATATGGACGGTGGGTGTTAGCGCCGAAGTGGTGACATGTAGAGGTGTATGGTATGTAGGAGGACGGCTGGGCCTTGATAGCAGGCTGTAAAGCCTATGCCCAGATTCGGACACATAAAAAAAAAAAAATACTGTTCCTTCCAAGAAAAAACAAAAACAATACAAAAGAGAGCCAAATTCAAGATCTATTCATTTCGAGATGCCTGGACACACTGCGTTTGGAAGACTGGAGATCATAGGAAGTAGGGAAGCAAAGTAGAAGAGACGACAAGGAGAGAAGAGCAAGATAGAAAAAATTAATGAGAAAAGGGACATAGAGGGAGAAGTGAGAGTAAATTAAGGAGTAAAAAGCAGAACCAGAAAGAGGAAAATGCTGGAAATAGGGGGAATGGCAGACAGGTTTTATGGGTGTCAATTAAACTATGTGGCAACATTTGTAGGTTACAGGCAAAATAGTCAGAAAAAAGTGGGGGAGGAAAGAAAAAGAAAGAGAAAAAAAGGAAGCATATAGTGAGGACCTGGTGTTTGTAGATTTTTTTTTTTTTTTTTAATGCAAGGAAGAAGGAACCAAAGGCCATGGGCCCGCATTTGGGGGAGGCGGTAGCTCGATCAGTAGAGAGTTGGGTTGCAGTCCCGACGGACCCAGGTTCGAATCCTCGCTGGGGCTGGGAACAGTTTAAGAATTTGAATTTCATTAAATCAGGCTTTACTGATCTACCAGAAGACCCGCCGACATGTCGTAAAAATACCCCCGCTAATACCAATACACCAGTCCTGTATGAGACCGCCCTAGCGTGTATTCAATATGGACGGTTCCAGAGTTGACCAGTTGCATAAATGAAGGACTGGGAGTAACGGCTAACTCTTGCATTAGAGAGTTGGACAGAAAAGGGATGAGAGTTTGTTGCTAGACAGGTACTACGTGCCTGTTGTAGAGGTGGAGGGATGCAAGCAGACAGTTCAGAGGAACAGTGACCGTTGACGTAGCGATAGAAGAGAGATAAAGATGCAACAGTGCGGCGAAGAGACAAAGGTTGAAGGGAGTCAGTAAAAGGAGGAGAGTTAATGAGACGAAAAGCCTTTGACTCCACCCTATTGAGAAGAGCTGCATGTGGGGATCCTCCCCACACATGAGAGTTGTACTCCATACAGGGGCAAATAAAACCCGTGTACAAGGTCAACAACTGTGTAGGGGTAAAGAAAGTTCAGAGTCGGCTTAGCACACCTAATCTCTTTGAAGTAGATTTCACAAGAGCTGTAATATGTTCTTTCCAAGATAAATCCCGAGAGAATGAAACCCCAAGCATGTTCAAGGATGATGCAGGAGGACTGGTGTGTTTGTGTTGGAAGAATTAGATGTGGACTTTGAGCAAGTGGAATTTTTTAAGTAGCCATGCTTTTACATCTATTTTAGACATACAGGTAATATACAGTAAATAACAAGAAAATCGCCCTGTTAGTATTTCATTGTCGTATATAAATATGCCAGTTTCCCCCACTTGACAGTATTTGATGTTATGGAGAAATTGTAGCATCTTGGAACACATCCGTGATGTACAGGAAGGAATGCCTGCATTTATTATATTTAGTCTGTTTATGAATTAAAGTACAGAATATGTTCCATCAATCTGTTATTATTTTTTATCAGAAAGAAGTTCATTCACATGTGTTTTAAGAAGTATTGCTGATATATCCACACTTCCAGTTCTCAGGAGTCCTGTATAGTCATGCCAAGTTTATATTGTGCCATGTATACAGTACCTTTGTTTCAGTAAGTTATGGTAGTGAATGCAGAGTTTCAGTGCATGGCAATGGATGTACAGTAATAAAACTGAATAGATCATTAATCATACCACAGGATATTTAGTGTTTAATGGACCAAAAATGGGCAACCTGAGAGTTTGATTAATGCTTTGAGCCCAGGAGGAAGGATAGATGTAGAGTATCAGGACATGGGTTGACAGCAGGTTATTGGATTAAATTTAGAGAATCATACACGAGGGGGAAGATTGATTAGGAATGATCAGTGTAGGGAAGCCAAGCCGAAGAAGGAAGGGTAAATTTAAGAAAAGTATAGAGGAACCAAATGTACGAGTAAATTGATGTGGTAATTGTTTACTATACAATTTATAATGAAAGTTTCCTGAGGAGTGAAAATTTAGTATATAACTAAAGTTTAATATATACTGTATAATGCAAGTGTTGTACAATGAATTTTTGTTATGACCGTATAGTGATGGTTTAATATATACAGTATAATTAATGTTATACTGTAGTTAAAGCCAGAGAGCTTTTGTATTTTGTCATGAAGCAAAAGCCTTTCTTATTCATTAGATGATGATGGAACTTAAGAACTGTAGAAGGGAAAGCTGCAGCTTATCTAAACACAGCATCTTTGGCTCACTTGGTTGAATAATCTCACTTGACCGTACAGTAGATGGAATGGAGTACTAGCATTGTGGCAACAGGAGAGGGCTAAGGAAAAGCTTACGACATGGATTTCATCATTATAGTGTACCGGTAATCAGTTTCTTCCGAATTCTCTGAAAGCAACTGTGGGAATGATACGAAGGTTAGGACCAAAGAGTGATGCTTTTATAGTTTGGTTAGTTGCATTTAGGCAGTGAAATGAGTACTGTAGCTGACAGGGTGTTATTTGCCCTTGTTGTGAAGAGGTTAGCAGAGGTGCGATAGTAATATCTAGCCCCCTCCAATTAAAAAAGTTTTTCCTAAAATAAGTAAAATTGTCCAGTGCTGGCAAGAGTTGTAGTAGTAGTAGTATAGTCCTATATTCATCTGAAACGTGAACTCGGTGGACTGCCTGCGGAAATTGCCCTCCTCTTGGAGCTCGCCATCCTCCTTTGGGGGGATAGGGATGATGATGAGGAATGTAAATGCATTATAAAAAGGTGGCCTTGTGATGGAGTGGTTAAGAGTTGTTGGCATATGATGGTGTTGATTTATGGAATATGAGTTTAGTATTACAATAGAACTGCCATATGTTGAATGAAATCAGATGGTGATAATATGAAGAGAATAAAATAGATGTAGTGTAGAGAGAGCTAACAAGCATTTTTTTGTGTCAAGGATGGTAACATGAGAACAGCATTTATTGATCTTTCTTGTTATTACCAGATGATTTTATTTAGTTTTGGAGAGCACCCTGAGAGCGAATGGGTGTCATTTTGAAAAGTCACCACTGGGCTGAGTAAGCTGGTTGCAGGAATAAAGTACAGTATATAAGATGCCCTCAGTGTTGTAGTTAGAAGGTGGTACTGTAGTTAACTTGAAGATGTTTTATGGCTGTTTAATACTCAATCTAATGAAGTACAATAGTACAGTAATCTGAAATACTGTACTGTGTGAAATGTTTGTGCTGTAAGCTGGTGTCCATAATATATTGCAGAACTATGCAGTGAAATTGGTACCCATGAAGGTGATTTGCAGATTTTACCCAGTTTTCAGTACCAGTTGGTAGGAAAATTTGTGGCATTTTAGAAAACATCATTGACTTATAACAAGGACTGCCTGTTTGGTGTAATGGAGGGTTCATTGTAGTGAGTGATGTGAATTGTAGGCCATAAAGTACTTTCAGAAGAAGGACAGGTTATTTAATTCTGCTTGAAGGTAATTGTAATGTATTCTTCCAAAGTTGAGACTAATTTATTAAATGTAGGAAAGGTCTGCCATATCAGACAGGTTTAAAGCTCAGTCTAACCCTCCAGACCGAAAAGTTCCTCATATTTTTATTTATTTAGGAGGAAGTGCTGCTGGTAGTAATGGTGTGTTTTTTTTATGGAAGAATATGTTATCCAAAAAGCAGTGAATTATATGTGGTTTTATATCTAGGAGAAAGTGGAGGTGGTAGTGGTGTGCTTTTACAGATTTCGTTATTCAGAAACCCGAGCCATGGAGAGTGTGTGTTGAGTTGCTTTTAAGGTGGATAATGTGGGAACCAGTAATGGACTGTTTAATTTTATGCATGAAGAATTTGTTATCTTTTTTACAGTTACCGTTTGCTAATAATTATATTTTCTTATGTTGCCACATTGAAATTATATAGAAATAGACCGAATGTAATTAACTGAGCTTGCCGTGTAAGGGTAGATGAGACATGGATTAAACTCTTATGAAAGTTTGCTGTAAATATCAACTTAAATATAAATGGACAAACATACTCTAAACTGTGATGGTCCAGGATGGCGAGATTCATAGGCAGAATGGATGATGGAAAGAAGTTTAGTACTGTACATTTAGTTTATTTTAGGTGCCATGTTTGAGTAAGTACAGTGGTATGTTTTTGTTGGTGCCTTCCCTCTCCCTTGTATGCCGTTTTTTAATCCACCTGAAGCACGTCTCCCTTTGTCTTCCACTGATCTTTCAACCTCCATATTAGACTATGCTGTTTCTTACCAGCTGATGTTTTTTCCCCCATCTGTCTTCTTTCTGAACTCTTTTCATACACTGCAGCCACTTTCTCTTCTTCTCTTCCGCTGGTCTTACTACATCCATATTCCACCTTGCTTCCCCCTTCCCCTCTCCCCCTTTCTCACTGGTGGACATTCATGCATAACACCACACACCTGATATCTGTACATTGATGAAGGAAAATGATAGTTCAAGAGCAGATAAAATGCTGAGTTGCATTCTCCATACAGCTTCAGTGTTGTACCTGGTGACTGTAGAGTAGTGGAAGAAAAAATGGTATAGAGCAAGTGGAAGACAGTGGACCAGAAAAATGATTTGGTTGTTGGCTTCTCCTTGTAGTGGACATGAAAAATGTTATTTATTTACAATATTTCTCAATACAGCATCAGTATTTCTCCCATGAAGGAAAGACTCATAGAAACAGTTTCAGTGCAATTTGGATGCCAGTGGACTTGATAAATAATTGTTAATTCCTCCATAAAAGCAACAGTATTCCCTGTATATAACTGATCTGTGGATAACGCTTGAATAGCAAAGATGTACTATATTATTGTTGACATTCCCCATACCTGTCGCATGCATCATGGAGTAGTAAACATGATTTTTCCCCACCCAAATTGTCATGTTTTCCTTGTACAGTAATACCCGTTTCCCAGCATACTGTTAGAAAACATTGTAAAATTATAGATGCAGAAATTTCCAGGCCTCTCATATTTTTACATTTAAAAGAAAAAATCATAGGTATTCTTGTTATGTGTTATGTTTAAAAGAAAATATCCGAGTAACCCGAAATGGGGAGAAAAAATCCCACTTACCCCCGATATATGTTCCGTTTGAAAAGAAAATTCCAAGTTACCCTCATATCCAGTGTTCTTAGTCTGCCACACTCACCCATCCTGTTGATGGTGCTGTAGAGTTCACCATTTGTTTAGTGCGACCACAAGTATCTTCACCCTGTCAGAATTAGTATTTCAGAACTGGTTCTCTGTGAATCTGGCTGGTTATCTCTGGGTATGTAGGACTTGATTCACCAAGCTCCTAAGGGCTTAACACCTTCAATTCAATGATCCATTCTTAAATTTTATTCATGCTACTCAGACAGTTCTGCTCGGCCTTTGGAGAAACTTTTCAAATTGGAGAGGTTATACATAGCCTTCATTAACCCCTTCATTATTTGAGGGCTTTTCTAATTTGATGAAAAATTGTCTGGAGGCAGCGAAGATAAACTATAAAATTTGTTGTCAGACTGAAGGGATTTAGCTGGGTGTACAGTGTAGTAGTGGTTGAATGGGGTAAAGCAGGAGAGAGAGAGAGAGAGAGAGAGCAAGGGGGTGGTAGATTAGGGTTATTTTGCCTGCAGTTGGGAATATTAAGTGAAGCTATAAAAAGGAGAATTAGGCAGTATTAAATACTGTAGTGGATTAGGATGATAAGATGGACTAGAGTGGAAACAGGATGAGTGAATGTAGTTATGTTGGCTGATAGAATGATACAATGATATACTGCAACAGAGCCAGGATGAGCTTGTATTATTATTATTAGTATAACAAAGACTTAACATGTTCAGTATGTAAAGCAGTAAATTAGTAGATAGAAGAGTGGATGGATGAATTATGGTAGTAGAGAGAAGACAGGAATGTTGTCACCATCTTGTGTATATCAGAGCAGCTTCAACCAAAACCAAAGTCGTTAGGGTGAATCAAGAACTAAATTTTTTCATTTATCCAGCCTTATGTTACAGGGAATCCATTGCAGTGTTACTCTGTTGTTTTTATAAGTGTTAACCTGTACTATACATGTCTGTGGGGGTGTTGGGATGGGGGTAAATAAAAGTAATTTATATAATGGGGCGAAGGTGTGTCAATCCAGGTCGTTTTTTAAATACTGTATTCGTGTAGTCACACTGTTATACTGTAATTTTGTGTGTCATTCTTCCACTTAAGTGTTCCCCATTAGCCTAATTCATGTATAACTTCACCTTTATTGTAATGTTTTTAAAGGAAAAAATGTTCTGCTGAGTTTATCATATCAATAGTATTATACCCTTCAATATGGTGATATCATTGATAGTTTGGCCCTGCAATCTCATGGTTTTATTCAGCTTAAGAGAGCACCTTCATGGGGAGATCCAGGAATATTTCCAAGGTGTTGTCCATATTGCTTTTCAGGACAAGGAAGGTTTGGCATGCCCTTTTTCTTGCAGCAAACTAGGTAATGTTTTTCAGCCGAGGATGGTTTCCATGACATTTGTATGGGAGAAATAAACAGCATAGCCAGGAAAAGATGCAGTTGACGTATATATACCAATTTTCTGTGTGATAAAGCAGGGGTGTTGCCCTGGCAGCATGGACAACACCCCTAGATCCACCCATAATGTTAGTAGTGAAAAGGATAATTGAGGTTGCATCTAACCCCTTTAGTATGAGAAGTCTTTCCTAAGCTAAATAAGGTCAGTTGGATGTTGCAAGAATAAAATGGTTTAAAAATGAGTCTCCAGATTGAAGGGATCAAAAGGAAACTGTATTTTGTGGTAATAATTAGTTAAAAATGAATGAGGACACAATCATTGAATCTGAACCAACAATCGTGCATAATAATAGTAATTAGTACTTTTTTTGTGTCACGTTATGTTCATATTGTTCATCCAGTACAAAGACATCTAGACTATCATAAATATGTTATCAGATGGTGTGCCAGGAATATGGGGGGGGGGGAAGTTGATAGATATATGCTTAGTATATTTCAAAATGAGAGTACATTCATTGGTATATCACAGACTTTATTATAACAGTATGCCTGAAATGTGAGTGCATTGTGAAGTGTTCATTGTTTTATATACAGTATCTGTCGCAGTGTTACTAAAGCTATTGTATTAATACCTTGAAGGAGAAGTTAGGTAATCTTTGATGTCATACAGTATGTGTCATTTAAGTTTATGATTATTAAGAAAAAGAAATGTTAATTCTCTGCCCTAAGTTTTGTATTTCCCAGGTGCCAAGTTAGCTTATTTTAGTGTAAAAATTGCAAATAGGTATAAGTTATAATTATTCTGGGTAATTGAAGATAATTATTCTGGTTAACTGTAATTATTATGGTTAGGTAAAGATAATTTTTCTGGTTAGCTGAAAGTAATTATTCTGTTTAGCTGATAATTCTTGTAGTTGGCTAAAGATAATTGTTCTGGTTCACTAAAGATAATTATTCTGATTAATTGAAGACACACCACAGACAAGCCACACTCTTAGTAATATACAGTTGGTCAAGCACTGGGGTTTATGAGTATGACTTTTAGAGACTGTACAGTGCCTAGAGATGGGACAACCTTCACCATTGTGGTACTTCTCATCACCCACTGAGTAATTGTAAATATGGCTGAGTCCCCTAATTTACTTGTTCAGTTGATTCAACCATTAGTAGAATATAGCAACAACAAATATAACATCCAGTCCCATTTTGCCCCATATAAACAGGAGTTTAAAGGCAGGGGGCTGTGTGCTAGTAAATTGGGTGATAATCATATAACCGTCGATGGAACACATGGGAGTCTAGTGGGGTAAGATGCACCAACCAGACGTGCCCCCTAATGGTTTGTATCTGCAGAGTGATTGGCATTTTTTTCCTGCGTAATGGACACTTGCTTTAAATATCTAGACTGAGTTGCCTTTTCCCAGCTCTGTATGCTCCTGATAAGGCACTAAGGGATTGAATAATGATGATAAACTCAATATACAAGTCACAGGAGTTCATTGTTAACAATGGCTATATGACTGGTACTGTAATGATGGGAGTTGTTCAGCTTCTGTATTTACTGTCAGGTCTCTATATGTGGTCATCCTCACTTTCCTGTGCCACAGTTTGATTCCTTCCTGTTAGCCTCCAGACAGTCACTATTGCCTTTCCAAACTCCAGACTTCATGAACCTTCTCATGCTGATCATGTATTTTTCCACTTTCCTTCATGCAACCTTCAGATGATTGTTTTTGTCAGTTTAGGGGAGATTTCATTTTATGAAGATTTAATGAAAGATTTAACTGCAGGGTTTTCATTCAGCTTAAAGTTGGGTATGAGTTGAATCATGTTGGTGTATGCTTGAATTACAGTATATGCAGAGAACTTTAATACTGTGTACAGCAATAAGAGGATCAATGAAGCAAGGACAAAAATTTTTGTGTTTTAAATATATCCTAAACAATCCCCTTCAGTACTTGAAATCATTAAATTTTATAATGTAGTCTGGTGTAAGTCTGAATAAGCTGAAAAAAGACATCATTGGTTGAAGGGATTCAACTGTTCCCCATGTGGCTGGTTGCTCTAGAGGTGGTGTGTGTCATTAACTTTATTTTTACTCAACAATACAGCTTTTTGCAAGGTGTAGTGGAGACCTGATTATGTGTGTGTCTAATCACCCACACAAAACATTCATATATCCGCAGTATCTCTTACTCAAAAAGTCACACAATCCAAAAACAGCCTCGGAAACTGATGCCATGGATCAGACTTTTAATGTATAGTGTGTTAGTTGTTAACCTCCCCTAGAGTCAGGTGATGTGTTTTGTTGTTGTGTTCTTGTTATTTACTCTCTTGTTCATCTTAGGGGAGAGCTTTTGTGGTGAAGTGGTTAGTGAAAGCTAAATCTAACACCTTCAGTTCAGAAAGTTGCTCCTAAGTGAAATAAAGTCTTTTCAAGGCCTTCTGTCCGATGGCATTTCTTTTATTTTGCACACACCAAATTGTTTTATTCAACTTTGGACAGACCTCAGATAGTGAAGGAGTTAATGAAGGATATATATGATCCCTAAGCAGGGCCAGATTCAGGCATAAGCTATAGACGCTACAGTTTAGGGCCTCACAGTCTTAAGGGAACTTTTTAATGAAGTAATGATTTAACCTATTACCCACTCTGCATGGATTTGGATTTGTTATGCATATTGGCAGCATTCTTGTCAAGTTCACTTGATACATAGCCTTGTTCTCTGTTAACAATTGCCAAAAAGGTCCTCAACAGTTACCCATAGCTTAGGGCCTTACCATGTCTAAATCCGGCCCTGCCCCAACAGAGTTTACAAGTAGCGAGAAGAAAACCAAAACTACATGACGAAATTGAAGTGGATCAACTGGAATACTGATGGCTACCTTTCAGTAGTTTACTCATAAGTGTTATATTTTTGAACAAGCAGAGTATTTTTTTTTTATCCTTCTTATATTTATTGTAATTTCTCTTCATTAATAGTACTGTAATTGGGGGCTAAAATTGATGTATTGTTATAGATTTTATTTTTTGTTGTAAAGCTATTGTTTAACTGCCGGATGGGTTGATGCATATATTTTTTTGCTTCATGCAAGGAGTCTTCATTATAAGCCATTTTTCATTCATTTATTCATGTACTGTATTGATTTTTTCTGTTAGGTTCCTCAGTACTTCATCTAGAAAAAATGTTTGCTTGTTTTTGTTCCATTACAACCCATACAGCTGGTTTGATAGTTTATGAAAATTTACAGTACCAGTTGTATTAAAAAAATATATATATACATACGTAAGTCCGCACTATAGCAGACTAATTGGGGCTAAGCCAGTCCGAAATATGCGATTTTCCGATAAAAGCGACATCCGGACTTACCCTTGCTAATCCGGACTTTTTCCGATATATCAGACATTAGTCCGGATTGCATCAGTGGTTTTCACCACCATTGCAGTATTGTACTGTGTTATAACTTCAGTACAGTAATCAAATGGTATAATAATACTGTACTGTGCACTGAAAAACATGTCTTTTACTTGTCTTATTGTGGTGAACATAGCTGAAGTTGTCAGGCAGTCCAGACTGCTTTCTGGCTATATTGGACTTTTTCCGATATATAAGAGTTTAGTCTGGTAGCTCCTCGAGTCCGATAAAAGCAAATTCCGGTCTACTGAAGTCTGTTATATCGAGGTTTTACTGTATATTCTTTCACTTTCTTGACTTATAATGAAGATTGCTTGGTCTATACATACATGCATCCTTGTCAGTTAAGGAGACACCCTGTATCTCTTCCTTGCAAAACTATTCCTGTGTCTGGTACATTTATATATTCCTGTATATTTGTGGCTGCCCTTTACGGAATAAGTTGTCTGGCTATAAATAGATGGAGATGTTATTTATGCACTCTCTCCTGATGTGAAAATGGTATAAAAATTGTACAGAACCGCAGATTAATAAGCTGGAACACCAGAATGCAAAGTAGATAATTAAGGAAGTGGGGCTGTAAAACCTCCCAGGTTGATGAGAATATTCTTGTACTAACTCATGGTAAGGTCATGGCAAGATGTGTGACAGGTCGGATGCTTGACAAAACACACACTTGAGGCTTGAGCATCAGAAGGTTCACTATCACCATTAACAAAGTTTGGTGGACAACCCTCTCAGAATTTTGCTACTTTCAGACAGCTGTACCCTTTTTTGTTCATATTTGTTTTGAGGAAATTCTGAAAAGTAATTTAAAAAAAAAAAGACAGGTAGCATGACCCTTCTAATGCATGGGCCTCATATGGAGAAGTGTGTTTGGAAGGCAGTGTGCAATGTTGTATATTTTCTCATGTTCTCTTAGTCTTATGGATATTTATAAACTGTCTGTTTGTAGCTCATGTTAAACTGTGCCATTCTTTCCTATAGGAGGAAAAAGTGCTTGAGGCTGAGAGACGAGGATAATGTAATGGAGACAACTGTATGTATTGTACATTTGATGATGATGATGATGTTGGCATGTACCAAATTGAGGAACAGCTGATACAGATGACATCAGTGGACATAGGCTTGTCATTTGTCTTTAACCCCATCTGCTTGGGTGGTGTATTTTCTGTTTTGATTTTCCTGCCTCCAGACAAATACATGCAGCATAGCACAAAACTGCAGTAATGAAAGAGTTCAATGAGGCTTTATCAGTTCTTCTAAGCTTTACTACCCATGGCTTTATCTGTTGAAAAGCCTTGCAAAAGCTTAATGAAATTGTCTGGTAGGAATAAGAATATACTGTACTGATAAGGACGTCTCCTTGATTCAGTGGGTTAGATATACCGAGCATTAAGTCCAGAAATAACCAAGCTTTGAGCCACAACACTTTGAAGGGGATGATATGGGATTGCCTGTTACCATTGTCATTTGTTTTTCATTTTACATCCATAAATGGATCTTTTCCTTCATTCACATCAGAATTAAATCTTGGTCTTCTTGGGTAATGTTAAAATTAATGCATTAGGAAGCTTAACCAATGCAAAAATCAGACATTCACTACATACCATTCTCTCCTTTACATTAGCCAGTTGCTCATCCAAGTTTCATCATATCATATGTACAGTAGTTGTCTTATGTATGTTACCTGACACTGAAAGACAAAACAAAAATTATATATAAAAAAAATGGAAATGCCGTATAATTCTGGAGCAGTTTCATATATTGTAAATATTGTTATAGTGATGATGCTGCCCAAGAAAATTGTCAGTGTTTAGTTTCTCCCACTTCACGACCTAACCAGACCATATATATATATGTATATATATACAGTATATATGTACTGTATATACAGTGTATATATATATACCGTATATGTATATATATATATATATTTATATATATATATGTATTTTTTTTCAATCATCAGTCAGTGTTTACTTTTTCCTCTCACTTCATATTCTATACTGTTCATATTATAACAAGTCTGTATCATCATTGCAGGATTTTTGTTTCTCATACCACCATAGTCGTCATCATCATCATGTTAACTTGCTCACTCTGCTGTGCTTGTCTGGAATTACTCACTTTCTTGTATTGATACCTGGTGCTAGAATTCCATTAATCTATTCAGTTCACTTTTCTTGTAGCTTCTTTAATAGTAACCCCTTAAATCCAATGACAATCATTTTATTCTGGCTGCCACCAGTGTTGTTATACTTAGGAAGGATCTCTCATATTGAAAGGGTTAATGGAGTGGAGACTCTAACCTCTTCATTTTGAAAATTGTCTCCCACATAACATAAAATGATCTAGAAATACCATGAATAAAATATAGATGTTCTTGGGCTGAAGGGATCTCTTTTTGTGGTGCAACTTATAATCTCAGAAGTACAGAAATTAGGAAAGGTCTGATATGTGCAGTAATTTTTAATACCCAGAACCATTAGTCTGTTGTCAGCTTATGCTTCTGTGAGTATTGTTTACCTCATTAATATGAATCTTATATTGTTTGTCTTCACACCAGAGTTGCTCATTTATCATCATCATCGCCCTCATCATTAACCCCCTCACTGCAAAGGCTTCTAACATGAATAAAATCATCAGATGGTTGCATTAGTAAGGTAAAGAGATGTAATACTGTGGAAGCAATGGAAAAGGTTCCAAAATATCCTTCCAAATCTAAATCAAATTTTCCAACACCAACAAGAATAATATAAGAGATATTAAAAGATGTCTTTCTGGTGAGGGGGGGTAGTGTTAGTTTTTTGCCATAACTTCACATTAACAGAAACATTTCATAGACAGTGAGTATGTATAATATTTTTATTCATTCTTTTTCTTGTCCCTCACTGTTGTATATTTTGTATCCATTATAGTGAATGAGCATCACTTCAGTTGATTGTACAAGTTGTTATATTTTATTTTGCCTTCTGCCCCCTATAAGTCAGAATGAATTAAGTTGCAGCCTTATTCCCAGCTGTTTATTAAGGTCACTCCTGTTCACATCACCACATCCACTAATTGGCCACAGTGAAACTGTCTTTGTGCCATTGTCTTTTAACTCTTAAGAGTAGTGTGGGAGAAGTGTTATACTGTAGTTGTCCTTCCTGTACATAGACCAAGCAAGTGTGACTGGGGGTACTCTTCTCAGACATGGCCATCATGGGAGCTAAGCCATTAAGTAACATAATTTTGCCAAACTGCTATAACATCACCTACCTTAACCTAACTTAATCAGAAGAAAAATTCACAGCATGTGGAGTTAGCCAGGCTGAAAGAACTAACTACATATAATATCAAACCCATCAAGACAATGAAGTCTTTTATTATATTCTTGTTTTCTCCAGATTATTTTATTCAGTTCAGGAGAAACTTTTAAAACTGGAGGGGTTCGATATAGCCTTCATAAACCCCTCCAATATGAGAGGTCTTACTAAAAAAAGCAAAATAGTTTGGATGCAGCAAGAGTAAACTAAATATAAGGCTTCATTGTAGTGAATAGGTAATCTAACAGAATCTGCTCCAGTCCAATGCCTGAGAGGATGTCGCCTGGATGCATAAACAAACCTTTTCAGTATGATGATGGCTTTGTTATATTTTTGCTATTGCTAGATGATGCTGTTCGGCATAGGGGAGACTTGCTGCACAGTGTAAGCGACCTTTTCTAATCTGAATGGCTTCACCTAAGGATAGTGGAAATAAAACAAAATTGGCGTCATCATACTAAACGGCTTGGCTATTTCAGCATCTTTTAAGTGCGTTGGTGCGGAGAGAGTGAGGGGACGTGAGGGAGAGAGAGTTATTGTAGTCCCTTATGTCATCCTTCCCCCCTTGACCATCATGCTGTGTGTGGCAGGGTTGGTCTGGAGCGTGCGAGTTTTTGATCACTTGTTTCTTAAACCTTTGAATCGAGTGACATGTTGTCTTGGCTCATTCTTACTACAGTATTTCCAGATGATTTTAGTCAGCTTAAGAAAAGACCTCTTCTACTGAATTTTGTAAAGGCGATATTTCACACCTTCAGTTGAGTGAGTCTATCCCAGTTGATTAAAACCGTCTAAAGGTAGCAAGAATAAAATACATGATGTACTCATAATGAAGTAGTTAAAACATTCTGGACCCTGGTCATCTAACCTCAGGACCCTACAGAAGGAGTATTGTTTCTGTGCAGCTTTGTTTGTGTATTAACGTCTGATGGTGAATTGGCACTGTACTGAAGCTTTATTGTTTTTGGTTATTGCTCAGTTTCATCTGAGATTGATTGGTTAGGCTAAGTTGGGTTAGGAGTGGTTAGGGGAGGTCAGCTTAGGGCAGGTTTAGGGTGTGTGGGATGGTGTACTATAAGTTATGGGTGTACAGTTTTTACATATCATGCTAACTAATGATGCTCTAATCCTGTAATCTAAAATCTAACTCAAGCCAACCTAGTCTTAGTTCATGATTGGTACTGTATAGGTTATTGTTTATCTTTGGACCTGCCCTCATGTACTAACTAATCCCTTCATTGAGATTGTGTATTTATTGATTTACTGTTGCTACTTCCAAATTATTCTGTTCTACTTGGGAAAGGCATTTCTTCTTAAATGGGTTATTGAAGGCTGTATATAACTCTTCCAGATCAAACAGCTTCTCTCAGGCTGAATCGAATCATCTGGAGATAGCAGTATGTAATAGTAGTGAAGGGATTAACCTGCCTGACTTTCTAACATTAGTAATTGGCAGCCTAATTTAACGTCTAACCTAATTTAATGCAAGTAGCTTCAGTATAACCACGGCATCGGAGCAAGAAGCCATAAACTTCCATCATGAGGACAGTGGTCATTGCCTCGCTACCCCAGAACCAAAACCTTGTCTCTGTACTGTATATTTGTTTCTCATGTATGTTGCCCATTATTTACAAAATATATGATTCCTGGAATAATAGGGGAGCTTTATTGTACCTAATGAGAGTTTTTTATTTGGGGGGCTGTTTATTTTTAATTCAATGATTTGACATCATGTATGCAATATTTAATTCTATATGTATGAGATTTATACTGTATTGTAAAATTATGTGGGCATACCAAAATAAAAAATATATATATTGTATAAAATATGCATGGAATGGTGAATCAGTGTGTGTCTGCTCTCAGCTGTGCAAGAGGAGTTTTTACAAGGTGAATTAAATTGCCTGTGCACAGTTTGAGTCTGAGGTTTTTCTGTCTTTCAAACACGACCAGGGTCATAGGCCAACTTCGTATCCAAAAATGTTCCGGACTGCAGCAGCGTAGCCATGGGCCCTTATGCTTGTGTGGAGGCAAAATAGGACTTGACATTTTTTTACACTGTACGAAAGGAGTTAAAGTTCGTATAACTAGATTACTTTCTTAACTTGCTGATTAATTCATACCCAGTGATCATTGTTCATGACTTGCTAGGCTGTTTACATAATAAACTTGGCCTAAGAATAGAACAAGGCAGCTTCAGAGATAATTGAAGTTGTGCATGTCAGGTATTTATTGTTAAGCCTTTAGCAAAGGATTGGTTTGGAAACTGGTGGTTTGTGTTACAATGAAAACATGATTATGGAAAAATCATGTCATTTGGGCAAGTAATAGATACTGTACTTTGGAATGCAATGTTTTTTTATTACCAGATATTTGTCATTATATGTGTAGGTTTTGAAGGTGGACAGATTGTGCTTATGGAAGAGGCCTTAAGTTTTGGTGATAATAGACACAGGCAGGTCCTACTTGGAAATGAACTCAGATATTTACCAGCTATTTTATGATATATGTGTACAGTACTAGAGGTGGTTTTTAGAAGTGGACATTCATTGTACAAAAAAAGGGATAAGGTCATATATACAGTAATCATGATGATGGAAGGGGGGGGGGAAGTCTTTTGTAGATAGCAAGAAAAATACAGAAGAAGCCATGTTAGTACTAAGAATGTGTTAAAGCTTTGTAGAGGGATGTGGTAATATATAATTATGGAGGAAATTGGAAATAATTGCACAGTAGGTAAAGCTTCATAATGGTGTTCGAGAAAGAGTTTGCAGTGTATAACTAGGTGGTGGAGTAATGATGATGGGATATTCAGGGATTAAGACAATGTTGGGAGCAGATACTATTGTAATTGAATTAAATAGATGTGACCAAGGAGAATGGCACGGGCAAGATAAAGGTTAGGATGGGGTCATGGGAGATATGTTTACCTATATTAAGGTAATGATGGGTTAGCATGGACAGGTTAGCAGGGCCAGTATCATTATGAGCCTCGCCCTCACAATTTTAAGTGATGGCACATATCTAGGTATCATGTATTTATAGGTCGGCATTTCTTATTTGGTGTATGTAGGTCGTGTAGTCTGATTATCGGGGGGGGGGGTTGTCTTCCCGCTAGGTATTGAGAGTCCGTTTTCCTAAACATTTAAAGTACAGTATATTTTACAAAGAAAACCCGACTGCATTGTGTAGGCTTCATATAAGTTGTGGTATTTTGTTACTCTTAAAAAATTAGGTTACAAAATTTTCTTATACGTATTTGACATATTAAAAGAACTAATTTGACTCATTTCGCTCGTTAGCAAGTGTGCATTGAGGACGTGCTGTACGATGCTGTCCCGGGTGAGTACTAATTTCCACTAATATTGTCACTGGTAATACATTTGTGTCGCCCATTTTAGTGACAGGGAATAGTGAACACCCAGAGATTCACTTTGAGTAAACAAATGTAAGGTAGAATTAATAAATTTATCGATGGTGCATGATGAGTTGTGAGAGCGGAAGTTTACAGGATTTCTCCAAAATTGGAGATCCTAAAAACGATGGTGGTTTGCTAGGTTCTCTGAAAGCTAATGGGTCCGCATACCTGCTTTTGTTGTTTTGGAAATCAGAAAACATTTTCAGTTACTAGGCAGCAATCAGGTATGAGAGGGTGGAGAGATTGGCTAAGTAAAATATGATGAGGGATCGTTCAGTATATCTGGTTTCGCCTTTGCCACTGCGCATGCGCGACCAACATTATGAAGCCTAGGGGTACGATTTCCCCCCACCCCCTCCAGGTTATATGCTTGGTGTGAGGTGATTATAATAGGTTGGGAATCGGGGAGCGAATTAGCCTCCCGTTAGGTTCGTAAACTCTCGCACATTGGCGAAGAGAAGTTAGATAGTCGGACAACTTGCAACCAACCTGCAAGATTTGACTGTATGGTGAACGCAATTTTAAGCCGGTGTGGGCTAAGGTCAGGTATTTGTAATATTGTTAATGCAGTATGATTTCGGTAATGATATTAATGAAACATAAATGACGATTTAACGGTATCCGATTTGCATTTTGATGAGATTCGCCAATTTAGCTTTTTTGAAATTTGACCCGCCATCTAGCGGTAATTTTTAACGTTTAGCGTCAAGAAATATAGCTATGTTCTAGAGATTTTCACAGAGTTTTAGAGATATTCCGGTGATTATAGGCCCCTTTCTAGTGATTTTCGGTATTTTTTTTTCTTTTAGCGGTTTTTGAGAGCACGTTTAGCGATATTTTTGACTTCGGTTTTGGCAGCTCTACCCAATGTCCGTATTCTCGTCTGCCTCGGAGGGTTGCAAGCGCCTCTTCCTCGGTTACTTCTTTTGGTTATTACTCCTTACTTCCTTGCCCATATTTTACATACAGGCATCATGCATCGATGACATGCCTTAATGCTCTTGTTAAGGGAAGCGTGCTAGGGAACCTTAAGTGATGAAAACACGAAAGCTGCATAAATATACGTAGAACCAGGGGACTTTCATAATAGGGGTCCTTTGAATTGGCCGGAAATTTGTCTTAAATTGGTGGTGGTGTATAAAGCCTATTTTATATCTACGTACCCGGCAGCTTGAATAAAATGATACGTAACAACATCTCAGTTACCGATTTTATTCCTAAGATACCGGTACTTTTCAGATTGCAGGGATTAACTCCAGCTTTTACTAATCCCTAATCATAGAGCATTTCTAAGCGGATTAAATCACTTGGTAGCAAAGTAAATAACCGACGTAAGCACAGTGAAAAGGTCAATACAAACTGAATAAATATAGGCGAAATGGTGATGTCGTCCGTTTTAATCAAGTCCCTTTACAGCACTGTGTAGGTCTCTCATCGTAAACTCCATATACAATTTTGTCATTAATTATATTTTACTTCTTTTTTTTTAAGATGTAATATGGAAAATTTAGTAATCTTGCTTATCACATTCATTGTTTGATGCGTGACGTGAGCTATATACCCTGGCGCTGTACCAGGTGTCATTATTTTCGCTCATATTACCGATGATATCACATTAGCGTTGCCTGTTTAGTTGACAGGAGATAAAAACGTCCAAGCATTCACCTGTAACCAGTAAAATCACGGTATATTCGAGCAGAGTTCTATTGCCTTAACCCGGCCTAGAGTTTGTTGCATATTTCACGTAGCTCAGTGGTAGAAAACAGTACTGCTGCTGCTTTATATTCTCCATAGCACCTCTTTGTCTACGTATTAAATAACCTTAAGGGATATAACTTATTATTTAAAGCTAAAGTTAGGCGATAGTAAGCTTTAAGTACGGTACTTTCAGAATCGGAGTCGTCCACCACTGAATTGGCGGGAAACGCGCGACATTAATATACTGTACACCATTTTCTAGGTCTAGTTTAAGTTGCTATATTTTGACACCACTTATAATTTATTTTCAAGAGAGAGATGCGTTAAGGTAGAATAGTATAGCACATCTAGTTCATTATTTGCATAGCTAGTGCCTGGGGAGGATGTACTGTCCATCGCTCCTATCGGTAAGTCTCAATTTTTGCAAATATTGCCTCTCATATTCTTTAATTGTTGCCCATTTTGTTTGTAGGAGATGATCATTGTTTGAAAATCCCTCTGGAGTCTCCAAAGGCAAGGTATAATATGGAGAGTAACAGGTGTGATGTTTGTTGCAGAGGTAACACTCTCATCTGTCACAAATTCACTTTCAAGCTGATACCTGTTCGTCCGAGTTTTCTGATTTGATGTCCAAAGTACTGATTTTGAGACGTCCCGACCCGGAGAGAGTAATTAAAAGATAAATATGGGCTAGAATAGAATAGGGTGGGAAGTTGAGAGCCATTCAAAATTAGCGGGAAACGCGTGACTGTGGTTGACTGTATATACTCAACATATATCAAATCCGTGTCCTTCAGGTGCTTGACTGACGTGATGAGAGGTGCAGGTGTTAATACATACTTACAAATAAATAATGCGAAAGTGAAATAGGTGTGAAAGTTGAGAGTAGTTCAGTATGCCAAGGTAGGATATTGGTACAGTCCTCCACTGACTTGGGAAATGGTGACGTTTAGTTTGACGGTGTAATTCTCCACATATACAGTCTGCCTCGCAAATAACATGATAAAGGATGTAGTATCCATTAATACAAGTTAAATATGAGGGACAATAAACGCCGCATACAATACTTTCCGAGTCATTTGTCGTCCACTGAATTTGGTGGGGAATGCGTGACACTGGTTGACTGAGATACGCCCCCTCCTTTACTAACTGCGTATCCTAACAGCTTCTATCAGTTCTGTGTATCTTAGTAGGTTGAGTTACGTGATCTAGGATACAGGAGTTAAGTAAATTATGGCATAAGCGAAAGTAAAATGCTGAATGTAATATGCCTACATTCAAAATTGGAGTCGTCCATGGGAATTTTGGCCAAGCTTTTGTCAGTAAGGATGTTAGTGATGTTTTCGTCAATTTCGCAAGTTATAATAAGTATTTTAACAGCTGTTATCAACTCTGTGCATCTCAGTAGGTTGAATTACGTGATATAGAATATAAGAGTTAAGTAAAGTAGGGTGTAGGTAAAGTAAAACGATAAGTACAGTACACTTATATTCAAAATCGGAGTCGTCCATGAAAAAAACATGGCTAGGCAGCCGTCATCGGTTAGTGATGCTTTCGCTGATTTTGCGCGTTGTAATAAGTATCCCAGCAGCCTTTGTCAACTCTGTTTCTCAGTAGGGTGAATTACGTGATATGGAATATAGAAGGTGAGTAAATTATAGTATGGTTTAAGCGATGGTAGAACACCAAGTACAGTAAGCCCAAAGTATTCTGTATATTTTGAGTAAGCCTACATTCAAAATCGGAGTCGTCCGTGGGAACTTTTGCTAGGCAGCCGTCAGGATAAATGAAGTTAGTGATGTTTTCGCTAATTTTGCAGGTTATACTAAGTACCCTAAGCTTTTATCAACTCTGTGTAACTCATTAGGTTAAATTACATGATAAGGGATACAGGATTTAAGCAAGATTAAACGAACGGAAAACGCCGAGTACAGCGCACCTACATCCAAAATCGGAGTAGTCCATTGCAACCTTGGCTAGACGACCGTCACTGGAAGTTAGATTAGTGATGTTTTCGCTAATTTTTTGGGTTATAATAAGTATCTTAACAGCTTTTATCAACTCGATGTACGTCAGTAGGTTGAATTACGTGATACGGGATAGAGGAGTTAACTGAAGTATGGAAATAGTTATAAGCGATAGTAAAACGCCAAATAAGATACGCCTACACTCAAAATCGGAGTCGTCCATAGAAACCTTGGAAAGGCTGCAATCACTGAAAGTCAGGTTAGTGGTTTTCGTTAATTTTACAGGTTATAAGTCTTCACAGCAGATTAAGAGTGTGATTATGTCGTTTTGAGACAGCGGTGACAAGTGTATGATATGATTAAATGATGGAATACAGTCATACAAGGCAGTTTCAGTGAGGTTAATTATGTTCCATTACTAGGCCTATAACGTAAGGTGTGGATATGCACCGTAACATTGCTGTTTTATGGGTTTGGGATTTTTTTTTTTTTAGTCTTATTAGAAGTTGGGAATATCTTCAACATACCTGAAATGCATGTTGCAGAGAGAAAGGGAGAGTGAGAGAGAGATTGGCGTGATTGGAGGTGGGGAGAGAAATGCAAGACTCTGTGTATGGGAGGATAATGTTTTGTGGGACGAGGGTTGTTACTGAATAGCGACAAGGCACTTGAAGCTCCTTTTGTGGATGGCACCACTGTTTGCACTGCCATTTTGATGCTAAGGAGTATCTATAAGTGACCCA
>JAGKTI010012332.1:0-13547 GCA_018397915.1 Birgus latro | reverse complement strand
TACATCAGTCCATGTTTGTTTCATTTATCATCATAAAATTAAGAGGTAGAGTCGAGAGAAAGAGTGGGAAAAAGTGCTTACCTTGGGATGATGTCGACCAATTTACCTTTATTGCATATATTTAATTGTTTAAACTTTGCGAATTTCGATTTTGCGAGGTTTTTTGTCGACCATATTCTCGCAAAATTGGAGGAAGCACTGTACTTTCGTATATTACATCTTCAGACAGAGTGAGACAGAGACGTGAAAGGTAGAGGTCTTTTATGCACACTCGCAGCCAGGAGTGGCACACAGAACAAAGGATGACAATAGGCAGCATGCGTAGGGATGTACCTGACAAGAAAGGGGACAGGGGTAAATACTGCGGCTTAACTTAAGACCTAGAGGATTAATGCTAGGTGTGTCCCACACAGGTGTGACTACACTACCAGGAGATGACAAGGAATGATCAGTTATTAGTCTGGGGGATACTGCTTTAAAATTAATTCATTTAACAATTTATCACACTTAAAATGACCATAGCTCATGTTTACATTCTTTTCATAAGTGCCAGAAATTATGCAAGATTCTATTACATTTCTTTCATCAAAGCTTTTTGATGTTGCTGGAACCTTAGAGCTAGCCCAGTCAATTTGGTGATCACTGGATGCTTTGTGCTGAAATAATCCACTACTCTGTTGGGCTGTCCTTACACTGTATTTATGTTGTGAGATTCTAGTTTCCAAATCTTTCCCAGTTTGTCCTATGTAAAATTTGTTACAGCTTTTACATTGGATTTTGTAAACAACACCTGAATTACTGAAAGGGCTGTTTTTGATAAGGTTTTTTTTTTTTGTTCTCATATTTGAATACTACTTGTACATTAAATTTCTTCAGTATGTGAGCAACATCAAGAAAATTTTCATGGAAGGGGAGGACAAGGGTTCTTTGAAAATTATGACGATCTGGCTTACTAGTCTTTCCTTCAAGGAATTGTTTCTTGCCTGTATTGTGGCACTTAGTTAGTATACTTGGTGGATATTTTAGCTTCTTTCCAATGCTGTGAATCATTTTTAGTTCATCATCTAAAAATTCTGGGTCTGAAATTTTTTATGCTCCCAAATACATGGATATGAACACTGATCTTTTTACATTAATGTGATGGTTTGAATAATAATGCACATGTGTGGGACACACCTATCATTAATCCTCTAGATCTTAAGTTAAGCCGCAGTATTTACCCCCGCCTCCTTTTTTGTCAGGTGCATCCCTAAGGATGCTGCCTATTGTCATCCTTTGTTCTGTGTGCCACTCCCGGCTGCGGGTGTGCATAAAAGACCTCTACCCTTCACGTCTCTGTCTCACTCTGTCTGAAGATGTAATATACGAAAGTACTCACCATCGCTCCTTTCATTTCTCCTGTGGTTATTTTGCACATATGTATGTATATACAGTATATTTACACAGTAAACTCAGTTATTTGTTTTAATTCAACCAAGCCCTACACTGAATAAAGTGAAATGCTGGATATTGCATAGTACCCTCTCCCTTGTCAACTCAACATTCGGCATTGAGCTGAATGTTGTGTTACTATCCGACTCAGCCGTCTATCCTACAAACTTTTCCATAGATAAAAGATGAAAACCTAGCATAAAATTGATACAGTACAGTAATGCTGTGCAGCACAATCCCAGTTAACTGCGAAATTTCAGAAATTTACCTTCTGGGTGACTTATTTTTCCTGAACATTTGTTATATACTGACATACATAGGCTTTATCATTGTGGTATATACTGTACCACTCATACTGAGGGCCCCAAACAACCATTTGAGACATAACTTCCTCTTAAACACACCCTATAGACATAACATACTATACGTGATTGCAGTGTCTTGCAGTAGTGCAGAATGCATATGGTAAGTTCATTTTGTTAAACATTGTGTTAACTTTATTCATGAAACATGGAAAAATAAACTGAAGAAATAAAATTTGGGCATTTATTGGTGAACACATGATTTGGAAAGAAGTGTTGTACACCTGCCATATCTCCTCCTTCATCCACTATTTCCATCCCTCCCTCTTCCTTTTCTCCTCCCACTTCCTCTTACCCATTCACACTACCACCACCATTCCTTCGCCTAATAATTCTTCCTTACGAGAACCAAACACTTCATCATCATTCTTTTCACTTTCACCTCCCCTTTCCTGTTCCACTCTTATTCCTACCACCACCATCCTCTTGTCTAATAGTTTCTCTTCTAGATCCAGATACACTAACATCATCCTCCTCTTCCACTAATCTTTCCTTCCTTCCCTCTTCTCAGCCTTCCCCCCCAGTCCGATCCACACACACAGGAAAACGTAGTCCAGTCAAAACCCATGTTTTATCTCCCTCATAGAAACTCTGTTTTCTCCACTCTCCCCCCTCCTCCACCAGTTACCACAGACTACTGTACTGAATCATTAGATGCAATTGAGACCGACACAGAACAATCCAACACTCCATCCCAAATTCACCTTCCGCCACCAGGCTCCCCTCTTCTCAACCCCGTGACTTAACTTTTGCAGACATTCATCCACCACCATGTATCCTACCTCCTACTCCTCATCCCTCATCCCCTTCTCTTCAAGTTACTGCTAGTAACCCCCCTCATCCCATACTGCCACTTCCTCCATGCTTAACCTACCTCTCCCTCAGGTCTCTTCCCTTGACTCCTTGCTCTCCTCTTCCTCTTCTCCAACTCACCTTACTTCACCCCCTATCAAACCCCTCATGCGAGTCCAAGCCAAAACACTATTACTACCATTATCACACCATGATAATCCTCATCCTCAAAATGTCCGTTCTGCACTGGAATGTTTGTGGCATTCGATCAGATCATAATGACCTACTCTTTCTTATTTCCCAGTACAATCCACAAGTCTTCTGTCTCCGGAAAATTTTTCTTACCCACGCACCCCCTTCCATCCCTGGTTATTCTTTTGTACCTCATTCTGTTTCTGATATTTGTATTCGTGGTTGTTCCAAAACTCCTCATGAACCTCTGCCCATCCAAATCTCACTCCCTTGCACTGTCTCACAAGTATACTTAAAATGTTGGCTTACAGTTATGACAGTCAGTTTCTCACCTTCCATTCCAATAGACTTCTTTCCATTTTCAAGTCTCCTCACCAAACTCCTCACATCACACCTAATGGAGTGGCTCAGCAGTTAATTCTCATGGTTGTTCCCTTGGAAAATTTTGTGTATGTTGTCTCTTTTAACTCTGGCTGTCATACTCATTTTGATTAAAAAACTTATTCTTTCTCGTGTCCTGACCTCTCTCTATGCACAGCTTCTTTCACCGTTAATTTTCAGTGGACTGTGATCGACCAACTTTTTAACCTTGATCTTTTGCTTATTTTGTAAATGCCAACTTCCTGTGTCCCAGTTCCCTGTCCCCCAAATGGTGTTTTCAGCATGCTGAATGGCCCGCATATACATCTCTCTCAGAATTATCTCATCCTCCACTATATTTTTCCAAGATCCAAGATACATAAGCTTACCTTCTAGTGACCGTTTTAAGTGCGGCTTTTACTGCTCTCCCACGAACTCTAGACCTTTTACAAACATATATGTCCCCTGGTGGAATTGAGACCATTCCAAGGTCCTATAAATGAAGCATGCATCATAGCGTAGTTTCTGTTGCAAATGCCAAACTCCTGGTTGCCTCTCTGCCTTTATGTTTAAAATGGCCACAGCTCTTCTTCATTGTGCTGTTCAACTGGCAAAATATCTAAACTGGTGTATGTGTATGCCTTCCATTATATCTTCTAACTTTGCCTCTGCTATCTGGAAGTGTATACACAAACTTTCCGGCAAACATTTCCCTACTCACTCTCGTTTTAAATATAAACAACCACTCTGTTGCAGATTCTGTATCAGTAGCTGAAGAACTAGGCTTATATTTCAGTCAGGTTAGTAGTGGTTTCCATCTGTCTCCATTATTCAATTCTTTAACCCATCACGTCCTGACTGATTTTCCACCTCTGACCCCCCCCACCCCACCCCACCCCCCCCCCCAAAAAAAAAAAAAAAACACCCCCCCCCCCAAAAAAAAATCAGATTTTTTTTTCTTTTTTTCGCTCAAACCTCCGCCTTTGGTGAGAAACATTGAAAATTCATAGAGAAATTGCCCTCTTGAGCTTATAAATGTGCTACAAGTGACAGTCACCCCTACCTTTTCATTCTCTCTGAGGGTACCAGCCTTCAAAGAATATGAACTATGGGAGGGTTAACTAATTCAAGCCACTTTAAATTACATATTTATTTATTTATTTGGTATGAATTTATATGTAGTACAAGAGTATTTTGGTTTTCACACAATTATTTAGGCGATATAAACGTTGTTCACTCACCAAACACATTAACATATGGCTTTTTCATTTACAACATTACCGCCTTATCACTTCTGTTTTTTTTCTTCCTCTAGCTTGTTTATTCCTTTGTCCTCCACCTCAGGAATCACTTTCACCATGAATTTCATCATTGGAGAGACCGTGGCACAACATGTCTTTACTGGCCAGGTCACTGCTAACAGGTGAATTGCCAAGAAAATGGCGTGTGGGGAGGGAGGGGGGATCAGGTGGGGCCAGGCAGTATTCCTGCTTGACAGCGGGTAGAGGAAGGTCTCCCACATATGCCTACCAAAAGTCACCCATGAAACTTGAAAAATGTGCAAATGACTGACCTTGCAATTCCGTAATGTATGGGTACATCATCAGGTGTCACCGTGACAAAATCTACCTATTGCTCTTACTATTTGCTTATGCAAGCTGCTTGAACACATGATTAATCATCATCTTACATGGATTTTGGAATCAAAATGCTTACTCTTTTTCTAGTTCAATTATCGACGAACACGAAGTACCTCTACAATCAGTCCTTTAGTACAACTTGAAACTTATGTTTTAATAGCCATTGCCAGTGGTCAGTCTGTATATGCATTTTTTTTTTCTTTTTATGATTCCACTTGGAGATACCACATTTTACGACAACAATCTTCCTTCAAAATTGATGGAAATGTGGGTGTCTTCCTTCGCTCATTTCTCGACAACAGGACCTTGTGTGTTCATGTTGCCAATTCTGTCTCTCCCTGTTTTCTTCAACATGAGGATTTCCCTCAAGGCAGTGTACTTAGTACTACTTTATTTCTTATTGCTATAAATGGTATTGTCTCCCTACCACCTGTGATCAGATCTTCCCTTTATATAGATGACTTTGCCATCTATGTCTCAGGATCCTCTTTTACCGTACATGAAATTCAGTCAGTAGTTACGGTGGCTTCTTCTTGGGGTACAGTACTAAACATGGTTTTACTTTCTCTGCAACCAAATTTTGCGTTATGCTTTCTTCCCACAAAAGGATAGTTTCACATCCCCTTCTCTTTCATTACAATACCCCTTTACAATATCAAACCATTGGAAAATTTCTTTGTGTAATCTCTGTCATCGTACTTGGAAAGACCATACAGCAAAATCTCACTATAACAGACTACAGTCACAACTCCTTATACGATGGGGTTACATCAGGTCATACCTTAATGTATAACGAGTTTATCATTAATTGGGAGATTGAAATACATTATAAAAGGGGGGGTTATGTCAACCCAGCTTCCCAAAGTCACCTTTTTTTTTTTTTTTTTTTTTAATGCAAGCAAGAAGGAATCAAAGGCCACAGGCCCGCATACTGCTCCTTCCAAGAAAAAGCAAAAACAACACAAAAGAGAGCCAAATTCAAGATCCGTTCAATTTGAGATGCCTGGACACACTGCGTTTGAAAGACTGGAGATCATAGGAAGTAGGAAATACAGACAGAGGAAGACAGTTCCAGAGTTGACCAGTTGCATAAATGAAGAACTGGGAGTAACAGTTAACTCTTACATTAGAGAGTTGGACAGAAAAGGGATGAGAGTTTGTTGCTAGACGGGTACTACGTGCCTGTTGTAGAGGTGGAGGGATGCAAGCAGACAGTTCAGAGGAACAGTAACCATTGAAGTAGCGATAGAAGAGAGATAAAGATGCAACAGTGCGGCGAAGAGACAAAGGTTGAAGGGAATCAGTAAGAGGAGGAGAGTTAATGAGACGAAAAGCCTTTGACTCCACCCTATTGAGAAGAGCTGCATGTGGGGAGCCTCCCCACACATGAGAGTTGTACTCCATACACGGGCGAATAAAACCCGTGTACAAGGTCAACAACTGTGCAGGGGTAAAGAAAGTTCGGAATCGGCTTAGCACACCCAATCTCTTGGAAGCAGATTTCACAAGAGATGTAATATGTTCTTTCCAAGACAAATCCCAAGTGAATGAAACAAGCATGTTCAAGGATGTTGCAGGACATAACTGTTCATTATTAAACATTAGTGGGTAATCCTGAGGAAGATTTTGTCGGGTTGATAAGTGTAAGAACTGAGTTTTTGATGCATTAAAAATAACAAGATTATTTTTACCCCAGTCAGAGATACGAGCCAAGTCAGACCTACCCAAGACTTTACACAAATCCACAGTACAGTAACTCACCAAAACAAATGCTATCACACAAAAACAGGCAGCATTATTCACGTACAATAAATCTTTGCAGCAACACAATAATCACACTTGCATAACATTGGCCTGGTGCTACACAGTGTATGCTGTAGTACGATACTTGGCTGAGAGGTGACGATAGCAGGGGGGTACACATGAACAAGTGGAAAAGACGTGGCTTTGAAGAGGTGGTGGGACTGTGTAGCTGAACCAAATCAATGCATTGCACACCGGGGCTGGCATCTTGCCTGAGATGAGTGACAGTCACCTTGCATGTGCCTGGTGCTTCGTACAAAATTTTCCGATGGCAATATCGGTATACAGTAACGGGAAATTCTTTGTAAATCAGATTTTGGGGTGTAACTTTTTTATCATTGTAACAAATTATCGTATACCGGTTAAAACGTATAACGAGTTGTGACTGTAATTGGAACCCAAGCCATTTAGAAAAAAAGCGACATCCAGACTTCTCTCTGCTAACTCAGACTTTTTCCGATATATCAAACATTAGTCCGGATTGCGTCAACAGTTTTTAAGCTGTTTTCACTACCATTGCAGTATCGTACTATACTGTACATTCACAACAGTAATCATATTGTATAATATATATAAAAATATTGTACTGTATACAATGAGTCCTCAATAAACAAAAGGGATAGGGACCAAAAAAAAACTTTCGTAATTCGAAATTTCGTGTATCGGAACAATTTTCCCCATTGAAATATACAGTAGAACCCCTGAATTTGTATACAATTCGTTCCTGGAGGCTGTACAAGTTGCGAATTGTTCAAAAGCCAAATCTTTTTTTCCATAAGATGGAACAATGTATTTTGCATTAATCCATTCTTTAGTATGGATGAAATGGTAGATTTCGCCATACCATAATGAATGGCAGGATCAGAGACGTGGGTTCCACTTTCAAACATTGCAGTGAGTTCTTTTTTCAGCTTAGTTGTAGTAGTTGTCACATCAGTCATACAGGCTCCATTAAACTTTAAATTACGTATTTTCATCAGAAAATTGTACGTCAATCTTGGGCCCTAAGAAGATTAGTGAGTCAGCTGGAGCTAAAAGAAAAACAATGAGAACAACAATTGAGCTGACTGGCTCAGTCATCTCAAACAATTGAGCTGACTGGCTCAGTCAGCTCAGTTGTTATTCTCACTGCTTATCTTTTAGCTCCAGCTGACTCACTAATCTAATAGGGCCCATGATTATGTACAATTTTCTTACGAAAATATGTAATTTATTACAAAGTTTAATGGAGCCTGTATGACCGACGCGTCGCTGGCGAAGGACAAAGAGGGACTGATGACCACGTAGCACTTACGATCCCACTTCTCTTAGTGCGAATAGCGGGTCGCCGTACGAAAACTGGAGCGATTTTTGGACGAAAAGCTGTACGAAAACCGAGTTGTACAAGTAGAGAGGCATATGAATTTCAGGGTTCCACTGTACATAGAACTGTTTTTTTTTTTTTTTTTACTACAAGGCACAAGGAACCAAAGGCCATGGGCCTGCATACTGTTCCTTCCAAGAAAAAACAAAAACAATACAAAAGAGAGCCAAATTCAGGATCTATTCATTTCGAGATACCTGGACACACTGCATTTGAAAGACCGGAGGTCATAGGAAGTAGGGAATACAGACAGAGGAAGACAGTTCCAGAGTTGACCAGTTGCGTAAATTAAGGACTGGGAGTAACGGTTAACTCTTGCATTAGAGAGTTGGACAGAAAAGGGATGAAAGTTTGTTGCTAGACGGGTACTACATGCCCGTCATAGAGGTGGAGGGATACAAACAGACAGTTCAGAGGAACAGTGACTGTTGAAGTAGCGATGGGAGAGAGATAAAGATGCAACAGTGCGGCGAAGAGACAAAGGTTGAAGGGAATCAGTAAGTGGAGGAGAGTTGATGAGATGAAAAGCCTTTGACTCCACCCTATTGAGAAGAGCTGCATGTGGGGAGCCTCCCCACACAGGAGAGTTGTACTCCATACAGTAGCGAATAAAACCCGTGTACAAGGTCAACAACTGTGCAGGGGTAAAGAAAATTCGGAATCAGCTTAGCACACCTAATCTCTTGGAATCAGATTTCACAAGAGCTGTAATATGTTCTTTCCAAGATAAATCCCGAGAGAATGAAACCCCAAGCATGTTCAAGGATGATGCAGGTCTGAGCTGGACATTATTAAACATTAGTGGGTAATCCTGAGGAGGATTTTGTTGGGTTGATAAGTGTAAGAACTGAGTCTTTTATGCATTAAAAATAACAAGATTATTTTTACCCCAATCAGAGATACGAGCCAAGTCAGACATTAGGTGTGCCATAGCCTCATCCCTTGTTTGTTGAAGAGACTGCTGAGATGGACGTTGCACAAACCGAATGGAAAGGTGAAGAGTGGAATCATCAGCATATGAGTGGATAGGGTTAGATGTACAGCTTAGAAGGTCATTGATGAATAAAAGGAAGAGAGTTGGTGATAGGACAGAGCCCTGAGGAACACCACTGTTGATAGGTCTAGGAGAAGAACGATGGCCATCTACAACAGCGGCTATAGACCAGAAAGGAAGCTAGAGATGAAGGCACAGATAGGAGGATAGAAACCGTAAGAAGGCAGTTTGGAAATTAAAGATTTATGCCAGACTCAATTGAAAACCTTTGAGATGTCTAGTGCAATGGCAAAGCTTTCGCCAAAGTCCCAAAAGGAGGATGACCAGGAGTCTGAAAGGTACCAGTGGAGCATCTGTGACAGAACCCATACTGACGATCAGAAAGAAGGTTGTGACAGGAAAGATGCTTTAAGATTTTTCTGTAAAGAATTGACTCAAAAACTTTTGAGACACAGGATGTTAAAGCAATTGGGCGATAGTTAGAGGGTTGGGAATGGTCACCTTTCTTTGGGATGGGCTGAATAAGAGCAAACTTCCAGCAAGAAGGAAAGGTACAAGTTGATAGACAAAGGCAAAAGAGGTTACCTTGGCAGGGTGTAAGCACAGAAGCACAGTTTTTCAGGATAACAGGAGGGGCTCCATGTGGCCCATATGCCTTGTTAGTATTGAGGCCAGTGATGGCATAAAATACATCAGCTGAAGACATTTTAATGTCACTCATGAGGAAGTCAGAGGGGGGGAAGTGATGGAGGAACAGCACCGGAATCGTCTTGGAATTAGAGGGAAAGTCTGAGCGAAGAGATCTGCTTTATCAGTAGAAGAAATAGCTACAGAGCCATCAGAGTAGAAAAGAGGAGGGAAGGATGATGAGGTAAAGGTGTTAGAAAGGTTTTTGGCAAGGTGCCAGAAGGAGTGAGAAGAATTCGAGTTGGAGAGTTGAGAACATTTAACACGGATGAAATTATTTTTAGCAGAGCAAAGAACAGACTTATCACGATTCCGATCAGAAATATAAAAAAGATGTGATTCAGGGGTGGCTTGGCTCCAGTACCTTTTATAGGCCCTATCCTTGTTGCAGACAGCATTAGAACAAGTGTGATTAAACCAAGGCTTTTTTGCATTAGTCAGAGGATATGAGAGAGGAATGTATGCTTCCATGCCCGAGAGAATAACCTCCGTAATGTGGAAGGCACACTCAGATGGCTCCCAGCCATGGAAGCAATAATCATTCCAAGGAAAATCAAAGAAGTACTGCCTGAGGGTCTCCCAATCTTCAGCTCCAAAGTGCCACAGACGGCATTTCTTTGGAGGGTCCACAGGCCGTACTGGAGCGATAGGACAGGTTAAGGTAACAAGGTTATGATCGGAGGAGCCCAACGGAGAGAAAAGATTAACAGTGTAAACAGAAGGATTAGTTGTTAGGAAAAGGTCAAGTATGTTGGATCTCTCTCCAGTGCAGTCAGGGATATGGGTAGGGTGCTGTACAAGCTGCTCTAGGTCATTAAGGATAGAAAAGATGTAGGCTTGTTCACCAGGTGGATCAGTGAAAGGAGAGGAGAGCCAAAGGTGGTGGTGAACATTGAAATCTCCTAGAATGGAGATTTCAGAGAAAGGAGAAATGGATAGAATGTGTTCCATCGTAGAAGTAAGATAGTCAAAAAAAAATTTATAGTCAGTAGAATTAGGCGATAAGTAAACAGCACAGATATATTTAGACAGAGAATGACAGGAGATCCGAAGCCAGAGAGTAGAGAATTCAGAAGAATCAAGTTCTGGAATACGAGAGCATGATTGATCGTTGCATACATATACGCAACAGCCACTTTGGCTTTGAAATGAGAATAGAGAAAGTAGGAGGATACAGAAAAGGGTTTGCTGTCAGTTGCCTCAGACAGCTGAGTCTCAGAGAGGATGCGTCCCAGGACCCCCTCGAACCCCCCACCTAAACTTTACCCCTCCTGTTTTGGAGTAAGTAATACCTGTATTATGAAGCTGAAGAAGCAGAACTGTCTGCTGAAGTCCCTGCCTTTTTCTCTCCTTCTAAACCTTTCCAGATCTCCAGCGCCCTTTCTTGAATAAGGGGGAGAGAGAGAGGGATGTTCTTCTGCCGGCAGTCTTCCATCCAAACTATCAGAAGTTGCTTCATCTTCTCCATACAGCTGTGAGTCCTTGTGGCCTGGCAGACAGATGAAGATGTAGAGAAGGAGGTGGCCATTTTCTTTTACATCTCCTTTTTCTTGGTCACAGTCCCACGGTGGAAGCTGCAAGGCCTAAAGCACGCCCAGTCTCTGAGACTCCCTGCCCCTCCTCGTGGCGTCTTATAATTTCCAACTTCCTCTCCAGAGTTAGAGTACGGTGTTGCTGCTGCTGCTTTGCAGCAGGTTCCCCTGATGCTGGAGATGATGCAGGGCGCTTGGAAGGCATTTCTCAGCAGTACAAAAAGGTGTAGAGCTGCAAAAATATCCTCACGTACAGTGAAGCTGCGAGGAGGGACATGGACTCACCTGAGAAGCACGCAAAAATTTGTTTACCAGAGAGGAATTAGTTCGTTTCCTCGCCGCAAGGGAGCACGGTGCTGTGCACTGCGCCCATTTTGAATTTTTCGTATTTCCTTTCGTATCACTTTTCGAATCATCGAGACAGATACTTTCGTATTGTGGAATTTGTCCTATGTTCGTTTTTGTAACATCGAAAATTCGTACTTCAGGTTTTCATTTATCAAGGACTCACTGTACTGATAGACATGCCTTTTATTTACCTTATTATGGTGAATATAGCTGAAGTGGTCAGACAGTCTGCACTGCTTGTGGCTTTATTGCATTTTTTCCCATATACTGTACTGTATAAGAATTTAGTCCGTTAGCTCCCCGATTCCGATAAAAGCGAATTCCGATCTATTGAAGTCCGTTATATCGTGGTTTTACCGTATTTCCTCTACAAAAATATTGTCCCTAGAGTGCCTATGCCTCCTTCAAACTCTCTCCCATATCACCTGGGGAGTTGATTGCCGAATGCATCTCAAAGTTCATGTAGTACTGGTTCTTTCCATACTTGATTCTATTTCTCTGCTTCTTTCCTTCTTTCCAAACTTGACTCAGTTTATCATCTGGGTCTACAATTTGCCCTTGGTGCCCTTAAATCTTCTCCCATTAAGAGCCTCTATGCTGAGTCAAGTCTACCCTCTCTTTTCCGATGTGCTCTTCTTTCTCTTCGGTACTCAACCAAACTGCATCAGTCCCCCTCCCGGATGCTTACTGTCCCTCCACCCACACTAGCAAAATTTGTTTTCTGTCCACGCTTTCATTCTCCCTTTCCAGGTCATATACAACCTCTGCTCTCCCATTCTTTGCCAGTTCTGCTCTCCTACTATGTTCTCATACCTTAACCTTTGTGGCTCTTGCCTCCCACTCCTATTTGCACTTCTGTTGTTCCTTACTGCAAATCCTCTACCTCACCCCTTGTCCATCATTCCTGTTCTCTTGAACATCTATCTTCTCATTCCTCTGTTACCGATGTTTACACTGATGGATCTAAAACATCAGTTGGCCCAGGATTAGCAATACTTTTTCTCTGTTAGTCTTATCAGTTTACTTTACCATCTGTTGCTAGCATACTCACGGTAGAACTCTGTGCGATATGCTTTGCCTTACAATGTATACTTCATTACTCATCATTATCTTTAGTGCATTTTCCCTTTTGCCATCTTCATTTTTACACCCTCTTGTTTGAGATTCATGAATGGCTATTTTGTTCATCTGTCAGAGAGAAAGATGTACATGTCTGCTGAGTCCCTAGTCATGTAGGTATACCTGGAAATGAACAGGTTGATTCTTTAGCTTCTTCTGCAGGTTCCTTTGGGAATTCTCACTTTCATGCCATTCCGGCCTCTGATTACCTGCTTGTTATCATTTAATTTCTTAACTTTAAGATGGCAGTCCATTTGGTTTAATTTTTCAGCTGATAAACTGAATCCATGTCATAGAATAAGACGATGGGAAACTGAACTAGCACATCTATGTATTGGTCATACCCAGCTCACTCACTCTTATTTAATGTGCAATGGACCTCCTCCTCCTTACTGTACCTGTGATGCTCCCCTTACTGTTTCACATATCCTTTTAGGCTGCCCAGATTATGCTACTGCTTGCACCACTGCTGTTCATTTCCAACACAGCTTCATCTTCATCCCTGTCTGGGAGATATTCTGGGAGAGTTCCAGTACTTTTCCATAGATTATATCAGGGGTGTGGAGTTAGAGTCGGTAAAAATATCTCTCGACTCCAACTCCTTTACGTGATCAATTCTCGTATAAAGTACTTGGGTGCATTGCTAGGCCAGTTCTGCCACCTCATGGGAAATTCCCACAAATTTGTGGAAGAAATTAGCTTTTGTGGGAGCTCTTGTGGGAGGACATTTCAAGCAAGCAATTTGTGGGATGTTTTTGTGGGAATATTGATTTAACGTGATTTTTTTTTGTGGAAATGTTTTATTTCATGACGTGTTGCATGAATTAATATGTGGATCATTGAGATAAATTACTCTGCCCTTCGAATCATTAAATCAGACTTTAGTGCAGCAGTGAAGGAGGGTCTTATTGAAGCTATCCTAAT